>JZKD02S1657910.1:475827-491957 GCA_000966675.3 Picea glauca
GCTAAGCCCAGATATAGATGTTCTTCCCATCCAAATGCTTCAACAGCTCCATTGAAATCGGATGCACTTTTCAGTGGAAATCCTCTAAACAGCAACGCCCCAGATCGGTTTAGCTGATTGTCGATCCATTCCCTGTTGTGTTGGATGGCGTTCAGAAAGGACCCAATTGACGGGTTTTCATCTGGAGACGGAGGCAGCAGAACCATCGGAAAGAGGCTGCCATCTTCGAGAATCTTCTGTTGGGCAATCCTCCCTTGTTCCAAGAAGCCCAATTCCTTCATTGTTTTATTTTATCTCACTGCTGTTCAGAATGCTCGCTTAACATTCCTTTTTATATATTGAGGTCAGGGGTATAGGTTAGATGCATAGTTGCTGGCCCCAAGTCGTAGGGTAAGCTGGTTGGTGTGGGTGACACCTTAACCCTCATGTGGTCAATTGATGGAAAAAAATAGTGATAACATTATTTGTCTTTTCATTCACACATAGCATTGAAGTTGTTATATGCATGTATTTGTATTGTATATTTTTTTATTGAAATAATTTGTCATAAAGTTGTTCGATGCATATATTTGTATGGTATGTTTTTCATTGAAATAATTTGTCAGATATGGCAACCTTTAACCACAAGGCAGTCTTGCCATTTGCCATAAATGTGGGTGAAAATTTGGTGTTTTATAAAATTTTAAGTAAAAACTATGTCATATCAAAATCAGAGAGTAAACATTTATACTTATACTTGTGTAAGACATGTCCATTTAAATAGATAGTGAATATACATGATAATGAGATATAACATTAGTATTTTATATATCTTATTTTAATATCATGTTATATGTCTATTTAAATAGATAATGAATATACATGATAATGAGATATAACATTAGTATTTTATATATCTTATCTTAATATCATGTTATATGTCTATTCAAATAGATAATGAATATACATGATAATAAGATATTACATTAGTATTTTATATATCTTATCTTAATATCATAGCATGTTATAAGATTTAGACATTGTAATTTGGTGAATAATGTAAATGGGTATCTTCTAGAAAGTTCATTTATTATTTTTAACTATCCATTTATTTTATCCAACTACCATAGTGGGCGTTATTAATACTATGGTGGATCTAGCTCACCTTACATTGAATGGGCTTATTTTCATTGGGTACCTCCCATATTACCCCCTATATTACCTCTCTAGGTATATTACATTCCACCCCCCTTAAGCATGTTTCATCTCCGAAACATGAGAAGAGACCATACGATATGACCAACTAAGAATTGTGGCCAACTGGTGCCAAGTACTCCCATCCATCCATCCTAATGGAAGACTAACAGAATGTCCAACTCCTGCCTTGCCACCTTGAGCTTGCTCTGCATCATGCCTATGTTGCCATGGGATTGTTGCTTGAGCTTGATGTATTCATGCAGTGCTAGTAGTCCTCCATGCACCGCTTGATTGGTTTCCTTTATGGTTCCTCACTGGTGCATAAATGTGTGGATGCTCACGCCATTGTCACGATGATTGTTGTTTCTTGATATGATGTGGATGGTGATATACCATGATTGTAGGAATTGGTTCCTTTGTCTTCAAATCTGCAACCCCTTGTGCCTTGGAGTCAATAACCTCCTTAGCTTCTTTACTGATTTCTTCATGTGGCCTTGCTTCATCTCTTTTTGTATATTTTCCCTTGGATTCAACTTCAAACTTGGCAAGAATTTTTTTGCTTGTTGTCGTGAGCCCTTTTGACTTATTTTGCCCTTCCCCTATCTTCATTGTGTCTCCTAATGTAGAATCTACCTCTGATTCTACTTCAAACTCTTGAATAACTTCGTTGCTTTCCCCCATAGGCCCTTCTTGCTTACTAAGAGACACATCCTGCAATGTAACCTTCTTTTTCTTGTGCTAAAGTTTCAAAAATGTATTTTCCACATTAATATTAATTGTACCAGTGGTGGTCATCCAAGGGTATCCCAAAACAATATCCACCTCATCCATATCTATAGCATAAAAATCTAAATGCAACACATATTTATCCATACTAAGCTTCAAATATTTAAAAATTTGAACATTTTCACCGTTAACCAGTGTGCCTTGAATATTCTTTATAGGAATTTTTAATCTATTAACCAACTAAACATTGATAAAATTATGCATGCAACTAGGGTTAATAGAAACAATGACATTTTCTTTATGAATACAACCATGAATCTGCAATATAGATTTTCCACTTGAAAACAAACTCTTGTTGCTTTCTTTATCCTTACCCTTCTTTTGAGACCACTTGTCTAAAAGTGTTTTTTCAATGGCTTCATCATAAAATGATATCCATTCCATATAGTCAATCGATTCCCACCATATTAAAGCATCATTTTTTAAATTAGTATGTAGACAAAATTTCCACATCCATGATCATGATGACTTACAATGTTGTAAATATTCTTCAATAGTAGAGCCATCCTTTTTTCCAATAAAAAACATCTTTCTTGGAATAAATTTTCAACACCAACTAGGGTTTAAAAATAACTTACTCCATAAAATCACGGTTTTTTCCAGAAAAACCTTGAAAAACTGTTGAATTTAAAATGCTCATAACTTTACTTCCTGGACTCCATTTTGGTTGATTTTTTTTTGAAATTGGGTATTTTCCAAGAGGAATCCAAATATCCAATTGATTTCTAAAAATTATAAGTAGAAAGTATCAGATCTGAGCCTGAAGCACGCCACCCCCTTTTTTGTTAAAACATTTATGCAAAAAATAACCAAACTTTCCTCCTTTCTTTGCCCAAGGAAAAAGATTTGTTACCACTTGTTGTATATCTATACCAGATCTACAAATATAACTCAGAAATAAACAATAATAAACACAAAACATTCACCATAACAATGAACACAAGAAATGTAAAGAAAACCCTTGAGGTAGGGTAACACCATATATTAATCCTTTAGGAAGGATAAAAATCATCAAGCAAATTTGCTTGTACATCAACAATATTCTTCACTCAAATACATTGATTGTATATTCTTTTATAGCCTTAGCTATCTCATAGGAACATTCTAGAGTAGGTATCTTCTAGAAATCTCATCTATTATTCCTAACTACCCATTTATTCTATCCAACTACAATATTGCACCTTATTAATACCATGGTGGGCCTAGTCCACCTTACATTGAATGACCCATTCTCATTGGGTACCTCCCATATTACCCTCCATATTACCTCCCTAGGTATATTACAAGATCCCTAGCTTGAGGAAATTTGATTTCTTGGCCCCCAAGCCTAAAATCCCAGCAACAACAATCCACAAGTAAAAACCCACCAAGAAATTTTTCACCCATCCTCCTCTCCCAAATTTTGCTTCCTTTTCCCCTCTTTCGGTTTCTCCTTCTCCTTCCAACAAAAAAAAAATCCATTACTCTCCAAGTCCAACCCCCTCTTCCTTATCCTCCTCTCTCGAATCCCCCCCTCATTCAATTCCCATGTGCCTTATCTTTTCATTAATTCTTTCACCTACCTTTAATACAATAAATAACCCCCTCCCTTTTGTTACATTACTTAATTCAAAATAATAAACAATAAAATGATTATAATATAATTATTTCAATAATCAGTTTAATTTACCTTAATAAATGATAATCATTAATTATTCAAATTGGGTTGTTACATACACTCACCCTTCAAGAAACTTTGTCTCAGAGTTATAGTAATTTACAATACAAGGGTAATAATTAATGATTCATACATCCAGATCAAATAAAAAACGTCATCAATTTAAAAAACTTATACATGTTGGAAATACTAAGAGCGGGGAGGGGTGAATCAGTATTGCCATTTTTCAACAATTAACATTTACTTTGATATTTTATTATTTACCACAAAAGATCAACAATGGAATTGTATTTAAAATCAATTATAAATATATAATTAACAAAAATTACAAGATTTTATAAAGAAATAGTGAAGGACACCAATCCTTTTTAGAGCACCAACTCTAGGAGACACAAATCCCCTTCTTTAGGGCACCAACCCTAGGAAGCACCAACTCCCTTGTCTTTAGCACACCAACCCTAGGAAGCACAAACTCCCTTATCTTTAGGGCACCAACCCTAGGAAGCAAAAACTCCCTTGTCTTTTAGGGCACCAACCCTTAGAAGCACCAACTCCCTTGTCTTTAGGGAACCAACCCCAGGAAGCACCCACTCCCTTAAATTACACTTAATTGGTAAAGGATATGAATCTTTTTGTGCTCCTCCCTTCCATCCTCACTTCATAAGAATCATCAGTTCTTTATCTTGGACTCTACTTTTGTTTTGATCTTTTGATCTGGACTATAGAGACACTTCTTCTTCATCATTCCTTCTTACCTATATAGTCTCCCAACTGGTGTGAGATATGAAGCATTGTGTCCCTTTGTTTGAACCATCACACCTCTTCATTTAACTAACTAATCTTGATTTTGAACTTTATCCTTATGAGTTGATCATAGACATGGATCGACTCATTATATCATTCTCATGTTTTTGTTGCGTTCTCATCTCACCAACATATCATATTCGAGATTTTACCGATTCTTTGTATTTTTATGGTGTTAATTCTCTGTCGAATTATTCTACAGACCTTAAGTTGTTTATAGAAATGAAATCTGTGTGAGGTGCTTCCTTCAAACCATTTACATATGGCCATATGCGCAAAACCACAGGCTTATTAATTTAAACGATGTTCCCAGCACCTCACGGCTTATGTGTTCATAACCCGTGACCAGGGGCTGGAACCTAGTCCTCCGGACTTCGGCCTTCAGGAAAATTCTCTCTTAGAATCATCCAATCTTCCTAAGTTTGAACTTCCCGAAGTGGTTACCTCTCACAAGGACTGATCCAATGGTTATCATGATTCCCGAAACCAAATCAATGGTATACCTTTGATGTTTACACTATCCTTCCACTACTTAATCCAACGGCTATGACTAATCAAAGGTTGAGATGGATGACCATTATTTACTTCAGAAATTCATCCTTCAAGACTTCTAGCCTTTGCAATCATTCAACCTTCCGGAGTGCATTTCGCCGAAGTGTGTATATTATATTAGACGGTCGTGTTTTATTTTCACAATGAACGGTTCTTGTTCATTTCAGAACTTCGACATTTTGGGAATCTGACCTTTGCAGTCTTCCAACTCTTCCAGAACAAATTTCATCGAAGTATGTATTTATCTATTTACTCGTAGATCGGACAGTTATGTCTTAATCTGTCGTTGAGTGTACGGTTCGTGCAACCTCAAAAATATGTTTTGTTAATGGCCTTCTCATTGTGTGCTTTTTAGGATCTCGACCATGAATCTTCCTTCTCAACAGATGGTCAGATCTTACTTTGGAGCATTGACTCTCCAGGACTCTGAGTTACTAGAAATCCGAGGTAGTTCAATCCCTCTGGAGTGTTTACCTACTGAATCATTCATAAAGTTGCGGTGATTGCTTGTTTTCAGTTGCTTAATACACCTTATGCTATCCTTCCATTGCGCTTGATCTAACGGTCGAGAATGCTCCTGGAGTAGATCAATGGTTAGCGTTACTTCATGATTCATGATTTCTCTATCCTTCCATTGTCCTTGATCAGACGATCAAGAAATATTATGTAGGATCTTAGATCAATGGCCAAACGTTCACTTGTGACTTTGGCCTTTGACGCTTCAAGTGGTTGCTAGTAGGAAAAACTGGATATCCCCGAAGGACATACTCTTGAAGTGACATATCTTTCTAGCGTCGATGTTGATGTGGCACTAGTTGAGTGGCTACCACGTGTCACTTAGATTCGTGACTTTTGCATACCTAAAATTCCAATTGGACATTGACACTTGTCATCATCTGATTGCACCACATGTCCTTACTGACGTAGATTATGATGACGTGGGATCTTACTGTGTGTACCACGTGTCTTAGTTCATGACTTTAGAACTCCGACCTTCGGGTGAACTTACATGTTCTAAACCCTTTTCCGTCGAAGTGGTCAGTGCCAAAGTAGAATGTCTCCTTGTGATCTGACAATTCTCATGTTTTACTCTAGATCAACGGTTGACGTGACTTCAGGGCTTCGGCCTTTGGGTAATCTTACATTTTATTTTCTTCTTTTCACCTGAGTAGTCAGTGTCAAGGTTGATTACTGCTACACAACTCTGATCTAACGGATATCATATTTCACTCTATATCAACGCTTGTCGTGACTTCGGGGCTTCGACCTTCGAGTACACTTACCCATTCTAGTCTCTTTTTCTCTAGAGTGGTTAGCACCGAAGTTGACCAGTTTCATCCTTGGCATGCTCTGAATAGATCAATAGTTGACAGGATTTCCCTGCTCTTCCTCTGATCTGATGGTTGACGGAAGTTCATGACTTTGATATTTCAAGGCTTCGAAGGTCTAGGTAATTGTTGCTCTAATTTTCACCGGAGTTGGTCACTGCCGAAGTAGTCAACATGGAAGTGCTTACGCTATCCTTCCACTTAGATTCATCCAACGACTTTGATCATTTCTAGATCAATGGTCCAGATTCATTTCGACCTTCGGGACTTCAAGTTATTCTCTTTTTCCTACTTCCCAATTCTCCCGGAGTGAGATTCCCCAAAGAATAAACCTCAAAGAACTTGACTTCATCTAGTGGTCCTTCTTTAACCCGAAAATATTAACATGATCCAACGGTTGTTGAGAATTTGGATATTTAGGATCTCGGGCCTTTGTCCTTTCTTATCCTATCCTTCCACTTTACTCGATCCAACGGTCGGGATATTTCTCGAAGTGTTCCTTAGATCAAACTGTTGGTGTTTCTTCGTGAATTAAGAATTTGGGAATTCTGGTTCAATTCAAACTCCTTTTCATCAAAGTGGTTAGCACCCAGGTTGACCATTTCTACTCAGCTTTAATCCAATGGGGATTTCAATCTCGATAGAATTTCTGCAATGCGTTATCCCTTCTAAGATTCGATTAATGTCCTTCCTTCTAAGCTTGAATATTTGCATATTGTTTGACATTTTCATTCTCTGCTAATTGTTTGAAATAATTTATGTATATACTTATTTGACATCAACTATGCATACAGTCATATTATTGACATCAATGAATAAAAATCTACTGATTCCAACAATGCATACTAATGTACATGTGCAAGGCATGTATGTGTAGCTAGCACATATAGGAATTGCACATGTACTAATAAAAATATTTATCACACCTAATGCAATTCCTGTATGCTTCCAGTCCAATTAGGAATGTCATCCATTTCATAAAGAATAATAAACCATTTAAAATATTCACAGAATCCTTGAATTGCAATAATTTAACACAAGCAACATTCACTTAGATAAGTGTAGTTCAATTAAACAATTCAAAAACAAAACAAGAGGAAATCAAGCAGTTCTTCTATAAGATTAAAACTCCACACACTCCCAACTACTTCTAATCATCCTGCCTCCCTAACATACTTCCATCTTACATGTATATCCTTCCTTTATTGGACTATCCTGGAGCGTCAACTATATTAACCTAATTCCATATAGAACCTATAAGCAAAAGTGCCAACTTCCCTAGCAGGAAACTGGCAGTCATCATCACATGTCTAGGGGAGTGTGATCTAACACCATCCTCCCATGACTCCAATTTTTAGAGGATACACGGTGGGAAATGCCTCCACCCCTCCTAATAGAACTAGGGTCAACACCCTATCATGGACCATATATTGGAACTGTGTTGCTGGGATTTTGTCATCGTATATTCAGTTTCAGGCAGTCTTGCTACCTAAAAAACATGCACTTGCCCACATATCATAGGAATGTATTTGAACCAACACAATTTTACATACAAAGATTCATACCATACTACTTCTCGGTTGATGTTCATGACATCAACCCTTTATTATCATTATCATTTGGCTATTTCATAGCCCATTCCTGTAGATTAGTTTATAACACTAACTCATACATATCCAGACACTATTATCATGTAAATGCATTTAATCATATCATTAACTTGGTATCCATGTACCAACAGCTTTAAATTTTAAAATTTTCAAGCTAGAATTAGGTTGCATAATATCCATCATAATTCAAATAATAATAAACATTCATAGTATTGACATTCACATAAGTCCATATGTCTAAAATTTTAAGTGTATCATTAATAGTTTCATAGTTAATACACAAATAAGATATGATTTGGCCATAAGTAATTCTAAATGTCTAAGTTAAAATGTGGCATTACATACCCCAACCTTCAGGAAACATATTTTTTAGGTGGTCAAAAAAGTGAGGGATGATCTCCTTGTTGATATTATGGTAGCTTTGGGAGGTATGAACCTTTATTGTGACCTATGAAGAGATTAGAATATTCTAGAAGGAAGCAAAGAAGTAAAGGAAACCCTAGCTGAGATGTCAGATGCAGAAATATAATTAATATGAATTAATTAGTACCCAGAAGGAGAAGTCAACCCAGACAAGCCTGCCAGGTTACTATAAATACAGGGTGTCAGTTTCTCATTATTCACATTCTTAGAATTACAGAGAGCCAGTTGTGTGCACTGCAGTTTGGTAGCTTTGTGCACAAATTCTGGGAAAGGTGTTGCGCAAGTTTCTAGGTGGGACTATCTCATCAGCTTTGGTTACTTTTCTTGCTTGGTGCATTTCCCTTGCTTGGTTATTGATTGCTACCAGTATTCTTCTCTGTGAAGGTCAAGGTGCTCAGAGGGTGGCTTCAACCTATGGTTGGGTGACAAGGGTATTGTCAATGGTAAAACGAGAACAATCCTTCATATTCTAACAAGTTATGGGCCCACACCTCCTTCATTCAGTCTAAACATTGGAAGGAAGCATAGTCCCTAGGATATTGAGCTCGCTAAGAAACTACCACTAGGGTTACTAGCAGGAGCAGCTTCCAAAGAAACTATCGCTAGGGTTACTAGCAGGAGAAGTTGAAAAAACCCTAATCTCAATTCTGACACCTTGTGATGGAGCATCTCACTCAAAAAGATGAAGTATTCAACAAGTTTCAAGAGTTCAAAGAAGAAATAGAAAATCTCATGAATAAGAAGATCAAGATGCTAAGAATCGATAATGGTGGCGAATACACATCAAAGGAATTCGTTGCATTCTGCAAATCGACAGGGATTAGGAGGTAGTTGATTGTTCCTCATAATCCTCAACAAAATGGTGTAGTAGAAAGAAAGAACAGATCTATTGAAGAAACTGTAAAAGCCTTACTAAATTATCAAGTTCTATCCATGTCCTTATGGGGAGAAGAAGCAATGGAAGCAATACATGTGCAGAATAGAAGTCCTCATCGTATATTGAAGGACATGACACCAGAAGAAGATTTCTTAGGTAAGAAACCTAATGTCGAAAATCTAAGAATATTTGGATGTCATGTTTACTCTCACATTCCCAAGGATAAGAGGAATAAACTAGAACCTTCAGGAAAGAAAGGAATATTCGTGGGATACAATGATTCATCCAAAGATTATAGAATATATATTCTAGAACAAAACAAGATCGAAGTCAGCAGAGACATAACATTCAATGAGAATATGGCCTTCAAGAAATCCATAGAATAAACTATAGAAGAACAAGAGATTGAAGAACTTAACGAAGAAAGAACAGAAAATGAAAATGACGAAAAGGAACTACCTGATCATCCTATGGAGCCATGTGAAAACATTGATTTAGATATCATACCTAAGACTAAGAAACGACCAGCTTGGCTTGAAGCTACCTTACAAGACGCAAAAAGACTCAAGGTTCCAAAAGGAACATTCAGAAAGAGTAAAATACCTAAAAGATTCTCAAGTTATGCAACATACATGATGAAGCTTCTAGATGAAGAACCCACCACATTTGAAGAAGCAGTTCAAAAGGGACAATGGAAAAAAGCTATGACGGAAGAGCATCAATCCATTATGAAAAATTAGGTATGGGAAATCATACCAAGACCTAAATAAAAATCAGTGGTAACTTCAAAATGGGTGTACAAGATCAAACATATATCAGACGAAAGCGTGGATAAATACAAGGCAAGATTCGTAGCTAGAGGGTTCTCCCAGAAGGAGGGAGAAGATTATGACGAAACATTTGCTCCAGTGGCTAGATATACTTCCATCAGAGCTATCATATCTCTTGTCACTTCCATGGGATGGAACTTACATCAGATGGATGTAAAGACATCTTTCCTCAATGGAGCTATTGAAGAAGAAGTATATATTGAACAAACTCAAGGGTTTGAGGTACATTCCAGAGATACTCACGTTTGCAGATTAAAGAAAGATCTATATGGACTTGTTGACAGGCGAAATTGACCGTCTGTCAACTGAGAGAGTGGAACCGGTCCGGGGTTGTCTAATAACCCAAGCCGTTTGGAATGAACCACCCTGACGGGTTTAACGACTCCATTAGCCGCTCTAAAGTCCTAAGAAAACCAAAGAGAAAACTAATCTAAACTAACTAATCTATCTAAAACAAATAAAACAAACTAAACTAACTAAAACTAAATACAAGAAACTAAACTAACTAACAATAAATAAAAACAAACTAATACACTAATCTAATTAAAACAAACTACTAAATAAACTAAAACTAAATACAAACTACTCTAACTATTCTATATACTAATTACTATTACACTAATTCTAATAATTAGCCATCTAACTACTTGTTATACTACAACTTATTCACAAATATACAATATACACAACTGGCAGATTTAAATAAAACCTGTAAAACTCATGTGCTTTATGTCCTAAGACAGCTAGGGATATTTTTTGATTTTTATATTTTATGAATAAGAAATAAAACTTACTGAAATTAAACGATCTAATATACTAATTCTACATATATATCTAACTAAATACTAGCAAATACACTAACAAACAAACGACAAACTGACCTGGAAACGCTCCTAATTTGTCCTGTGTATGATGACTTCGAAGCTGGTCGGAGGAAGGAAACTCGCACCAGTTATTCCAAAAGCTTCTCGTAAACGATAGGCTGCGCTACTCTTTGAGTTATTTACAGGACAAACAAGACATAAAAAATCATAACAATTATATGATCTATAAATCTCTACAATAAGGGAAACCTGTTATGCAAAAACTTATATTTAATAATTCAACTCATGAAGAATAGAAATCTATCATTCACAAACTGAATTAAGCAATTGTTATGTTTTTTAAACACTTGGAAGAAATCAAATATGGATTACAGTGATTAAATTATATCATTTGCAAATGATTAAGATAGCTAAAGTAGTCATTAACCAAATACAAATTGATATACACAACATGAAACAAAATATTGATATCATGAGAAGCTAAAGCTGTAACAAAACACCAAATTCTGCCTCAATCTGTATTAAAACTCCATATCCTTGTTCTCCCACGAATGAGGATGATATTATTACAAAAATAATAAGTATATATAAGTTTCTCCACAGGGTAAAACCTCGCTATGGATAGTATCAAACTGTTTACATAATCTGGGAAGATATTCCCAAAATCAACTAAACTAGGAAACCAAAATGCAAATAAAATATTTCAAATATCCTCTAACTGCTCATCAAATCCATTGCAATTTCGAATTCATCTGCAATAGACCAAAATAACAAATTAGAAAGATATTTTATTAGCAAAACAATAAAAATTTGATCCTACAGACTTAGCTACAGAATCATTTGATTCTGTAGCTAGTCTAAAATAACATATAGGATCAGAATCGAAATCAAATCAAATCTCTTTAAAATAATTAAAAGCAATTTTCTTCCAATGATCATTTGAAACGAATCACTAATGATTTTATTATTAAACATTAAAAAAATCAAAAGTGATTCAATCGAAAATAGGGGTAAGAATACCCTGTTTTTTCAAAAACAAATCGGGTCAAACAGTAACAAGGCTGTTTCATATCCAAATGAAATCAATAATGAGTCATATCATATGAGATACGATCCAATCTAACACAACCATTTCCCACTCGTTACAGCTATAATGATGTAGCAAAAGATTCAAATCGTTCAATCGAATACACAGATGGAAAGACTGTTACGATTATGTGCAAACGAAATCATATGCAACAGCATCGACTCAACCAATTTCATGATTGATCCTTGCACAGTCAACAGACAGGATCGTAATAGAATCAACAGAGGTTATAATTATAAACTGGGCAAATCATCAAAACAAATCACGACTGAGTTTAATTATAGAAATAAATCGTGAATTCAATCTTGTTAACAAATCAAATTAAAACAACATATTCATTGCAATATGAATCCAACTGATAACATGGTGGAACTAACAGCAAACCAATGAGTATTAACCAGCTGGGTATAATCGTTATGCATTGAATCTATTCACAATTTGAATGAGTGTGTACAGATTCACATTGAAAATAATCTGAATTGTATTCCTGTTGGTCGAAAGTCACATGGGACATAAAACCGTAACAATTAACCATATCAAAATTATTGCCAATCATATCATATACATTATAACCAAATCGAATCGAAATTTGATTGTGTCCAAAATTGAAATATGAGAAACAACTTCTTTTTAGAATAGATACAAACGACTTCAATTGACAGTAGAGCATCCAATTTAAGCTAAATCAAACATATCAAATCCACACCAGGATCCAACAAATTGATGAAAATCCAATCGAAGCTAAACTAGGAAAATGAACTTCCAATAATCAAAACAAAACTATGTACAGAATGCATATAATGTGACAGAGCCAATCAATGCTATAAACAGAGCTATTCAAAAGGAATTCGAATTCATTATATAAACAAGTGATATCAAAACATACTTGTGTGAGGCTGCTCGAATCATGCCAACTTAGAATTCACGACCGCTGTACATGATTCCACATTTTTAAACAAGATGGAACCTGTCGTCCTTTGTTTTTTATCAGTGGCTTGTAGCTTAGCCTTTTGACTAGTAAGCAGGGCAACCTTGTCCTCCAAAGAGCGAATTCTTGACTGTAGCATTGGCACATCAAGATAATATCTTTCTAACCATGAGCTACATTGATCACAGGGTGGCACTGTAGGTTTTGACAAAGCAGGAGAGGGTTTGGATGAATGACCGGGGGCTTCACAAGGTAGCTTAATGCCAGGGTAATTAGGGTCGTTTTGTAGACAGGGGGGTGGGTTTGAAACAAAGTCATACGAGGGTTTGGCACACAAACCTTCCGAATAGGGGTATTCACTAGCCAGGAAACGCTCCACTTCCGAGTCGGAGTCTTCACTTAACACGATAGGGTTAGGATTGGCAGGAGGTTTTGGCTTGTTCCTCGCCATCCGAGAAATTAAACGGGCATTCTTTTTTCCTTTGGCGTTTGCAGTAGGTTTGGCTTTAGGCTTCTTGCTCATAGTCTCAGCGTTCTTAGTCACAGTGTGGGATAGGTCGATAGGTGAGTCGGCCAAGGGTTTAGGTAACAAGATGATGTAGGGTACCGGGGGTACAGACTTGTCCTCGCTCACCACAGGTTTGTCAACCTGTGGAGGGTTCAAATCCTCAAAATCATTCCGAGTAAGAAAATCACTCCAACAATCTCTGTGTAACCCCAAATGACAGACAACAATAATCTTAACCAACCCATAATGAAAAAGGCTACTATCAGCCTGGTTCCTTTTGTATTTCTTTGACATTTTAAACAGGCTTCTATGCAAGTAATAGGGCATATTAAGCTGATAACCCATAAAAACCTTAAGCAAACGAAGGTGGTGTAAGAAAACAAACCCGTACCGACCTTCGCAGGTGATAAACTGTTTGATAATCATCAATAAATCATGCCAACGCTGTTTAAGCATGGTCACGGGCAAACCTTTATCACAAGAGATAACCTTACGCGACTGGAAGAGAAGTGTCCAAGGTACCTCCTCTACTTTGCAATTCCTGGACCATCATTGTCCGGTGACAGGCAAACCCGTAGCAAGACTGATAAATTGCTCGTCAATTTCCAATTGAACATCGCCAACCTTGGCTCGACAGCCACCAAAGGTCATGGAGAATTGTCTAGCAACACAAAGGTTAAAACCCTCAAATTTTTGTATAAACGGGAGCCACCCATTGTCCTCGAGGTCACTGCGGGCACTGTCGAACATCAACAGAGCCTGGCTGCCATTGGGTTCAGCTCGGACGACAGGGGCCATTGTGTGAGCACATAGTAAGGGTTTGGTTCAAAATTACCAACGCACAGGAGCAAATTCATTTGGTCTAACAGCAATGAACGATCAAAGGGGAGAGCATTAATGTGCGCATGCAAGGGTGGTGGAGTTATTGACCGCCATGCACAACAGTTATGGCAAAGTACAACCGCCAAATTAATCCTCTGTTCAAACAATCATAACAAAGCTCAAAACCTTATCATTCGACCAACCAAAGAATCAAACGATGGGTGTTATACCAATGCGCCATTAACTATAGTTTTTCAAACCAATGTCATTCAACGTAAAATCAAACCCAAATGTTAAACATGCGCCATTGAATAAATGTTTTAATCAAAAGTTTTAAATCATTGTGCCAATCGAAACTTATAAAACTTGCAAGCCAAGAGCCATAAAAAGATTATTATAAGGATCATATCATATATAAAAAACAAAAATAACTCATGACCCCTATGCAATTCAATGACTAGGCAAGTCACAAAATTATAAATCTATATGCTCAATGCCTTACCAGTTTAATAAAATCAAGTTATGCAACCAATATAAGAATGTCCAAATAGGCAATAGTTTGAAAATCCTTTCAGCCACATAATGATAAACCAAGGTAAGTGCCACTCAAAATAATAAAAATATTATGACAGTTCAAATAACGATGGAGGATTTTTCACGCTTACAGTCGTGAAAACTAAATGGAGACCAATTTGCAAGTGTCGCAAGAAATGAAAATATTGTCTATTTGAAAAATGTGACGACAATTTGAAGTTCGGAAGACATAGGTGTAGACAGCTTATAGGACAATATAAAAAATTGAATTGGATGCCAACAATGGCGACACACTGGTAGAAGCAGTTATCTCTGTCAAAAGAAATAAATTCAGATTAGGACAGCAAAGAAAATTTCAACTCAAAAACAACAACCAGAAAATCGTACAAACATCATCATTTACCATCTTTTCCAGCAGTGTTCTAAAAGATGAAAACCAATAACAACCTTAAGATTAACAAGTCATGATTTTAAAGATAAAATCTTCAATATTGTTGGCATGGCCACTGCTGCCAACAGGCGTTCATAGCCTTGACAGGGTTGCCATTTAACCCACTCTAACATCTATATCCTGTCAAGAAGTTCTAGATCAGAATAAAGGACATTAAAGAGGTTTCTCATATTTTTTTACAGATTTTCATGTACCCGACATTACTTCACTGCTAGCAGGCCTGTTCAGTACCCTGACGAAGTTGTCCTGGCGCCATGCATGCATTTACCCTGATCATAATTTTTAAACATTGTCCTTTATTCAGCTCCATAAATGTTTTATTTACAAAAACAACTTCCTATGACAGGGAGACATCTTTTTGAGTCATTCCTTTACGGAAAAGGGACAGGGTAAAAAGATAATAGATGATCATGACAAACTTTGCTCAGAGATTGAAATCAGTAAACTTCTTTCAAACAACAAAATTTTTCCAAAGTAGATATCAATAATACATTACTGATGTTTGTACAAACTTTCAGAAGTTATTAGAGCGAAGAAATTTTTCTATGGTCTTTGTTTGAATGGCTCAGTGCACAGGTATGCATGTTTTTCAAAAACACAAAAAACTGATCAATTCAAATCAAAATCAAAACATAAAGTAAACAAAAAATGCAACCAAGACAAAATATTTACATAATATACAAGGGTAGTCATCAAGCAAAGTATCTTTTCAGGGCTTGGCCATTCACCGGATAGGTGTCAAGCTGCCCTTCAAGATTCTGTAATCGAAAGGAACTAGGACCCAACTTTTCAGCAATTAAAAATGGCCCAAGCCATAGGTTTTGAAATTTGGTGTGCTCACCCTTTCCTTCGTGTGGTTTGTCCCACTTCAAGACGAGATCGCCTACTTCAAAATTCCTATCAGAAGCAGAATTAGAATCGAACCAGCTTTTA
>JZKD02S1657910.1:492699-531056 GCA_000966675.3 Picea glauca
TCTTGTTTGTTGATTCTGCTAAGCCATTGCCCTGGGGGTAGTAACTAGCAGAATACTTCAGCTTTATTCCTTTCTCCAAAGAGAACTCACTCATCTCAAGAGAAGAAAAGTATGATGATATTCGGGGATACCGGAAACGGGTGATGATATTCGAGTTTAGAAAAGCAATCACCTGACTTGTGTTAACAGTTCTTCGCGTAGTAGCTTCAGACCATCAAGTAAAGTAATCTTTGGCTGTCACAATATACTTGTGTTGTTGTGAGGACGGAGGGTTAATAGGACCTATGATATCAAGGCCCCATTGCTGGAAAGGAGAATCTACTGAGACGGGTTGCAAGGGGAAGGCTGGTTTTTGCAACTGCCCTGATGCTTTCTGACAGATGATATATTTACGACACAAGGCATGGGCATCCCTAAAAAGCGTGGGCCAGTAGTAACCGGCTCTTAAAACCGTATGAGCAGTGGTGTCGCCACCGAAGTGACCACTAGCTTCTCCTGCATGCAACTCAAGCAAGACTTTTTCTGCTTCGTCTTTTTCAAGACAACACATCAGTACACCGTCAAAACTTTGATGAAACAGTATACCGTTAACTAGATGAAAGGAGGTGGACTTTAGTCTCAACGCTCTTCTCTTGGCGGGGTCAAGGTGACGGGGTGCTGATCCATGTTCAAGAAAAAATCTAATATCGTCATACCAAGGACTTACGAGGTTTTGTGCGCAACAAATCAAACTTTGATCGTGTTGTTCTAGGTTTGACATATCACTATCTTCTTGTTGTCCTATTTCTGAATCAACAACCAATTTACACAATCCTTTGCCTCTCACGATCTACGCTGGGGTGATCTCTAAGTCATACTCCTGCAAGGGGGTGACCCAATTGGCTCTCTTCTCTCCTAACTCCTTTTACACTAACAAGTTCCTTACGGCAGGGTAAGGGACAATGACCTTAGTCCTTGACTTCAAAAGATAGGACCGGAAGTGCTTAACTGCTTTGAAAACAGTGTAGGCTTGCCGATCGACCGCTGGGTAGTTAAGTTTAGCACCTTTGAAAGCAGAGCTCATAAAGGCGATGGGTACTTCATTATTCTCGGAATTCTTCTGAGTTAGGACTGCGGCATAGGAATGATCAGAGGCAAAAGTATAGAGTGTAAAGTCTTGAGAGAAATCAAGGCTCATGAGAGATGGAGTGTCTATTATGGCCTTCTTTATGGCGTTAAAAGATTGATTTTCTGTGGGTCCCCAGTGATATTGGGTGTCTTTCTTAATCAGGTTCTGTAGAGGCCTGACCATTTCGGAGAAACTGGGGACAAATATTCTCACGAAATTAATCTGGCCTAGGAAAGACTGCATGGATTATTTGGATGTAGGTGGGGGAAGTTTAGTGATGACTTGAGTCCTCTCGGGGTCAATAATCATCCCATCACTAAACACAATGAATCCTAGTAATTTACCCTGTTCTACTGCAAAGATGGACTTCTTGGGGTTCAAGGAGATGTCGTATTTATGACATCATAACAGAATGGCTCGTAAATGAGCTAGATGATCGTCTTTGTTCTTAGAATAAACGGTCACATCATCTAAGTAAACTACTACAGAGTGATTGATTAAGCCTCGAAAATAAATATCCATTGCTCTCTGAAAGGTAGCACCAGCATTAATCAATCCAAAGGGCATTTTGTGATAAGCATAAGTGCCCCATGGGGTACGGAAGGTAGTTTTTAGTTGGTCTGGCGGAGACATCAAGACTTGGTTATATCTAGAGAAACCATCCAGTAAGGATAGCCTCTCGGAACCACATACTTGTTGAAGGATCCGTTCCATGGGCGGGACAGGATAATTATCTTTGTCAGACACTTTGTTGAGGTTTCAGAAATTGACACAAAGTCGAATTTCCCCGTTTTTCTTCCGAAATGGGACAAGGTTGGATACCCATTGAGTGTGTCCAACAGGAAAAATTATTTTAGCACTTAAGATTTTATTCAATTCTTTTTGAACGGTCGGTTCTAGTTTAGGGTGCATTTTCCTCAATTTCTGTTGGAAGGGTAAGGTTTGGGGCTTCATCGGGATGACATGCTGTATAATATTAGGATCAAACGTTTTGAGATCATCATAAGTCCATGCAAAGACATCCTTAAATTCTTTGAATAATTTAACAAAAGCAGCTTTTTCTTGTCTAGAACATCCCAAGCCTAGATTGATACACTGAGGATTTTCACTAGTCCCTAAATTGACTTTTTCATAAGACAATGAGGAACTACTGGTTTTACAATTGACCGTCTTTTTAAATTTATCTTCAAAATAATAAAACTTTTCTAATCTAACAACAGATTTGGGTATGAAATTTACCATGTCCGATAGAGCTTCAGGAGATTTCGGATTAGGTATTACCGTAACGTCGTGCAAATTGTCATCGTGTGTGCGTTCATCTATCACTGCGCCTTGAAAGGTTTCTTCCATGTGCAGAAAGTTAATGATCTGTTGATCATCGTCAAATAATCTCCAGTTTGTAATGTTGTTAGGAACAGATGGTCGGAATAATAGCTCCACGAAGAATGTGTTTGGGGATAAGCCTTCTGCAGGAAGAAGTTTAGAGGCTACATTAGCTAGTAGATCTGCTTCAGCATTATTTAATCTAGGAATGGAATTTATATTAAAAGCAGAAAATTTGTTCATTAAACTCCATACCTTAGACTGGTAACTTTTGAGATCCGGGGAAAGACAGTGTATAGAGTCTCTTACCTGTCTAACCACTATTTCAGAGTCGCCAAATACAACCAGATTTTGAATGTCCATATCCAAGGCTTTTCTGAGACCTTGCAGTAAAGCCTCATATTCTGCGATATTGTTCGTACATTCAAATTCTAGTCTACAATCCATTAATGTCTTGTTACTTTCCGGATCGATAATGATGCAGCCTGCACAAGCTCCTTCTTTAGACTTAGAACCGTCGAAATATAGAGACCAAATTTGATTTTCATCGGGCTCATGGGACTGTTGCATAGAAGCTGTTGGTTGCACATATGCTATGATCTCGGACTGTTGTTCAGGATTGATGATAGGTGAAACTTCAGCCATGAAATTTCCGAAGAAGGTGTCCATCCCTTGGACTTCAGGTGAATCAGCAGGAGGTGTGTATGGTTCATTGGGGTCGTTCAAATCTGTGACCGTGAACTTAAGGTAATGCTCACGATTCACCCTGATCTTGTTGGGCTTACCGTTCTCTGGAAGCCATAAGTGAGACCAGTCCATCGCGAAGTAACCATGTAGCTGCTCCGACCAGTCCCTGCTCAAAAAAAGACCATACACTTCTGGAATATCCACCACAATTATATCAATAACCTGATGAACCTTTGGGTTAGACGATAATCTAATCAATACATTTTTTAGTTCGCCTATAACTTTAACATCTGTTCGATCAAGTTGTATGATTTTCAAAGAAGATGGTTCTACTTCAGCGTTAATCTTTTGGCAGACAGACCAAGGCATCACATTTGATGATGCTCCTGAGTCAACCATACAATTATGCACATTTTTGTTGAAGATTTTGAAAGTTAAAAGAAAATGAGGTACATTCTTGCGAGTACTAAGAGTGGTAGCTTGTGGTTTTTTACTCGCAGTTTCTAATGCTACTTTATCTACATTATTTACATTATTTACAGGGGCTACAGGAAGGCTTCCTTTAACTTGAGGATCAGGATTATTTTTAGTGGAAGTCTTCTGTGGAACTTTGCTTTGCACAACCTTATTACCATTTGAATTACCATTCTTGTCGTTCTCTGAAATATTTTGCAGCATTTTCTGTAACAAAAATGGAAACTTCAACAACTCATAAATAGAAATGTTAGCCCTTATTTTTTTAAGATCTTCAACAACATCATAATCTAATTTAGGCCTGACATTACTCTGTTTAATTTCTACTGATTTAGATGGCTTTGGAGGTGAAGTTGTAGTGTTCTCAGCAGGAGGTTTGTTTGATGTCTTACTCCTAGTGTTGTAAGGGTGAACAGTCTCGAAGTTAGCTTGAAAGATATTATCCAAGAACTGTCCAAAGATGTTTGGAGAAGACTCTTCTTCTTGAATTGTTTCCTGCTCGACTTCCTCTTGAGGGATTTCAGGAGGCATCAAGTTATCTTGGGCTTCTAGAATTGTCTGAAGAGCACATTGCAAACTTTCTAGGTTCAAGCCTTAGGGGTTTGGATCAGGTCGGTTGGTAGGAAAAGGCTTTCGGAAAGGGGTTTTGTAGGGTCCTTTACTCGAGAAAGCTTCTTCAGTCGACCTTTTTAAATCTATAACTTGATTAGACAATTTTTGTACAACTTTGGTTAAATTTTCCAAATCAGAATTTTCAGGTTGTGTTTTTCTTTGAGTAGGTCTAAGGAGAATTTCAATCTTCTTTTTGGAAGAAGAAACAGTCTCAGTTTCGTTGCCAGAAGAGTCCTTAAGGCTAAGTATGTCTTTTTCAATCTGAGTAGCCTCTTCGAAGGCTTCTAACAACGTGGCCTTTTTAGATCGATTTACCCAAATAGCTATACTTTGATGTAGAGCTTTAGTGTAGTAAGCTATTACAAGACTCTCAGCAGGGATAGAATCTACAGGGATTCGATTTTTAAGCGTTAGGAATCTTTGATTAAAATCTTTAACTTTTTCTTTTGGGTTCATTTTTAATCTTGAGAGATCCATGACTAAGACTTTCGGAGGTTTACCATCTCTGAATTTTTCCAAAAAGCATGACTCAAACCTTTCCCAAGACACGATGGTATGGGGCTGTTCGGCAAAGTACCAAGTGGATGCATTACCCTCAAAAGTATAAGGGAACAACCTATAGACAATGTCTTCATGTTCAACATTACGGAGTCTGATGGATAACATAAATTTTTTGATATGATCTTCAGCTATTTGTTTTGAATCGAGATCAAACTTAGGAAGCCATTTCTCCAGGTGCTTAGGTAAAGGGTGCTGGGATCCAGGTACAGCTACAGCATCCTGGTCCAACCAAGGTCTAGCAGGCTTGTTCTGATTTTCCATTGGGGTAATGGGTGTGGAAGGATGAGAAGGTGTGTTGGCTTCGTCAGAAGAGGAATCTCCTCAAGAAGACGAAGGAGATGAGGGAGGTGGTGAAGGAGGTATCCCAGATCCTCCTGCAGCAGTATTTGTGATTGGATCTGTAGGATTCACAATGAGGTTAATATCACCTAACTGTTCTCTGATATCAGAGAAGTCTAAAGGTTGACCCCACAGATAGTTTGGTTGCCTAAGACAAGCTAAGTCACTATGTGTTTTAATAAGAGATTGACAGATAATCTCTTGTGCGTCACCACCTGTAGGATTAGGGGTTGCTGGCACAACTGTGATCTGCGGATCTTCGGTTGAAGTAGTTGTTGTTTGAGGGGGAATATTATCTTGTGAATGGCTTCTAGTCACTATAGGTGAGCGATTAGGGGCGGGGGGGGGAGGAGTCGTGCAACTGCCTCGTGCCATTAATTAAGTTCAAGCCCTCCTTCTAGCGCCATTTGTTGATGGGCGAAATTGACCGTCCGTCAACTGAGAGAGTGGAACCGGTCCGGGGTTGTCTAATAACCCAAGCCGTTTGGAATGAACCACCCTGACGATTCTAACAGCTCCGTTAGCCGCTCTAAAGTCTTAAGAAAACCAAAGAGAAAACTAATCTAAACTAACTAATCTATCTAAAACAAATAAAACTAACTAAACTAACTAAAACTAAATACAAGAAACTAAACTAACTAACAATAAATAAAAACAAACTAATACACTAATCTAATTAAAACAAACTACCAAATAAACTAAAACTAAATACAAACTACTCTAACTATTCTATATACTAATTACTATTACACTAATTCTAATAATTAGCCGTCTAACTACTTGTTATACTACAACTTATTCACAAATATACAATATAAACAATTGGCAGATTTAAATAAAACCTGTAAAACTCATGTGCTTTCTATCCTAAGACAGCTAGGGATATTTTTTGATTTTTATATTTTATGAATAAGAAATAAAACTTACTGAAATTAAATGATATAATATACTAATTCTACATATATATATAACTAAATACTAGCAAATACACTAACAAACAAACGACAAACTGACCTGGAAACACTCCTAATTTGTCCTGTGTATGATGACTTCGAAGCTGGTCAGAGGAAGGAAAATCACAACGGTTATTCCAAAAGCTTCTCGTAAACGATAGGCTACGCTGCTCTTTGAGTTATTTACAGGACAAACAAGACATAAAAAATCATAACAATTATATGATCTATAAATCTCTGCAATAAGGGAAACCTGTTATGCAAAAACTTATATTTAATAATTCAACTCATGAAGAAGAGAAATTTGTCATTCACAAACTGAATTAAGCAATTGTTATGTTTTTTAAACACTTGGAAGAAATCAGATATGGATTACAGTGATTAAATTATATCATTTGCAAATGATTAAGATAGCTAAAGTAGTCATTAACCAAATACAAATTCATATACACAACATGAAACAAAATATTGATATCATGAGAAGCTAAAGCTGTAACAAAACACCAAATTCTGCCTCAGTCTGTATTAAAACTCGATATCCTTGTTCTCCCATGAATGAGGATGATATTATTACAAAAATAATGAGTATATATAAGTTTCTCCATAGGGTAAAACCTCCCTGTGGATAGTATCAAACTGTTTACATAATCTGGGAAGATATTCCCAAAATCAACTAAACTAGGAAACCAAAATGCAAATAAAATATTTCAAATATCCTCTAACTGCTCATCAAATCCATTGCAATTTCGAATTCATCTGCAATAGACCAAAATAACAAATTAGAAAGATATTTTATTAGCAAAACAATAAAAATTTGATCCTACAGACTTAGCTACAGAATCATTTGATTCTGTAGCTAGTCTAAAATAACATATAGGATCAGAATCGAAATCAAATCAAATCTCTTTAAAATAATTAAAAGCAATTTTCTTCCAATGATCATTTGAAACGAATCACTAATGATTTTATTATTAAACATTAAAAAGAATCAAAAGTGATTCAATCGAAAATAGGGGTAAGAATACCCTGTTTTTTCAAAAAAAAATCGGGTCAAACAGTAACAAGACTGTTTCATATCCAAATGAAATCAATAATGAGTCATATCGTATGAGATACGATCCAATCCAACACAACCATTTCCCACTTGTTACAGCTATAATGATGTAGAAAAAGATTCAAATCGTTCAATCGAATACACAGATGGAAAGACTGTTACGATTATGTGCAAACGAAATCATATGCAACAACATCGACTCAACCAATTTCGTGATTGATCCTTGCACAGTCAACAAACAAGATCGTAATAGAATCAACAGAGGTTATAATTATAAACTGGGAAAATCATCAAAACAAATCACGACTGAGTTTAATTATAGTAATAAATCGTGAATTCAATCTTGTTAACAAATCAAATTAAAACAGCATATTCATTGCAATATGAATCCAACTGATAACATGGTGGAACTAACAGCAAACCAATGCGTATTAACCGGCTAGGTATAAACATTATGCATTGAATCTATTCACGATTTGAATGAGTGTGTACAGATTCACATTGAAAATAATCCGAATTGTATTTCTGTTGGTCGAAAGTCATATGGGACATAAAACCGTAACAATTAACCATATCAAAATTATTGCCAATCATATCGTATACATTATAAGCAAATCGAATCGAAATGTGATTGTGTCCAAAATTGAAATATGAGAAACAGCTTCTGTTTAGAATAGATACAAACGACTTCAATTGACAGCAGAGCATCCAATTTAAGCTAAATCAAACATATCAAATCCACACCAGGATCCAACAAATCGATGAAAATCCAATCGAAGCTAAACTGGGAAAACGAACTTCCAATAATCAAAACAAAACTATGTACAAAATGCATATAATGTTACAGAGCCAATCAATGCTGTAAACAGAGCTATTCAAAAGGAATTAGAATTCATTATATAAACAAGCAATATCAGAACATACCTGTGTGAGGCTGCTCGAATCATGTCAACTTAGAATTCATGACCGTTGTACATGATTCCACATTTTTAAACAAGATGGAACCTGTCGTCCTTTGTTTTCTATCAGTGGCTTGTAGCTTAGCCTTTTGACTGGTAAGCAGGGCAACCTGGTCCTCCAAAGAGTGAATTCTTGACTGTAGCATTGGCACATCAAGATAATATCTTTCTAACCATGAGCTACATTGATCACAGGGTGGCACTGTAGGTTTTGACAAAGCAGAAGAGTTTTGGATGAATGACCGGGGGCTTCACAAGGCAGCTTAATGCCAGGGTAATTAGGGTCGTTTTGTAGACAGGGGGGTAGGTTTGACACAAAGTCATACAAGGGTTCGGCACACAAACCTTTCGAATGGGGGTATTCACTAGCCAGGAAACGCTCCACTTCCGAGTCGGAGTCTTCACTTAAAATGATAGGGTTAGGAATGACAGGAGGTTTTGGCTTGTTCCTTGCCATCCGAGAAATTAAACGGGCATTCTTTTTTCCTTTGGCATTTGCAGTAGGTTTGGCTTTAGGCTTCTTTCTCATAGTCTCAGCGTTCTTAGTCACAGTGTGGGATAGGTCGATAGGTGAGTTGGCCAAGGGTTTAGGTAACAGGATGTTGTAGGGTACCGGGGGTACAGACTTGTCCTCGCTCACCACAGGTTTGTCAACCTGTGGAGGGTTCGAATCCTCAAAATCATTCCAAGTAAGAAAACCGCTCCAACAATCTTCGTGTAACCCCAAATGACAGACAATAATAATCTTAACCAACCCATAATGAAAAAGGCTACTATCAGCCTGGTTCCTTTTGTATTTCTTTGACATTTTAAACAGGCTTCTATGCAAGTAATAGGGCATATTGAGCTAATAACCCATAAAAACCATAAGCAAACGAAGGTGGTGTAAGAAAACAAACCCGTACCGACCTTCGTAGGTGATAAACTGTTTGATAATCATCAATAAATCATGCCAACGCTGTTTAAGCATGGTCACGGGCAAACCTTTATCACAGGAGATAACCTTACACAACTGGAAGAGCAGTGTCCAAGGGACCTTCTCTACTTTGCAATTCTTGGACCATCGTTGTCCGATGACAGACAAACCCGTAGCAAGACTGATAAACTGCTCGTCAATTTCCAATTGAACATCGCCGACCTTGGCTCGACAGCCATCAAAGGTCATGGCGAATTGTCTTGCAACGTAGAGGTTAAAACCCTCAAATTTTTGTATAAATGGGAGCCACCCATTGTCCTCGAGGTCACTGCAGGCACTGTCGAACATCAACAGAGCCTGGCTGCCATTGGGTTCAGCTCGGACGACAGGGGCCATTGTGTGAGCACATGGTAAGGGTTTGATTTGAAATTACCAACGCACAGGAGCAGAGTCATTTGGTCTAATAGCAATGAACGATCAAAGGGGAGAGCATTAATGTGCGCATGCAAGGGTGGTGGAGTTATTGACTGCCATGCACAATAGTTATGGCAAAGTACAACCACCAAATTAATCCTCTGTTTAAACAATCATAACAAAGCTCAAAACCTTATCATTTGACCAACCAAAGAATCAAACGATGGGTGTTATACCAATGCGCCATTAACTATAGTTTTTCAAACCAATGTCATTCAACGTAAAATCAAACCCAAATGTTAAACACGCGCCATTGCATAAATGTTTTAATCAAAAGTTTTAAATCATTGTGCCAATCGAAACTTATAAAACTTGCAAGCCAAGATCCATAAAAATATTATTATAAGGATCATATCATATATAAAAAACAAAAATAACTCATGACCCCTATGCAATTCAATGACTAGGCAAGTCACGAAAATATAAATCTATATGCTCAATGCCTTACCAGTTTAATAAAATCAAGTTACGCAACCAATATAAGAATGTCCAAATAGGCAATAGTTCGAAAATCCTTTAAGCCACATAATGATAAACCAAAGGTAAGTGCCACTCAAAATAATAAAAAGATTATGATAGTTCAAATAACGATGGAGGATTTTTCATGCTTACAGTCATGAAAACTAAATGGAGACCAATTTGCAAGTGTCGCAAGAAATGAAAATATCATCTATTTGAAAAATGCGACGACAATTTGAAGTTCGGAAGACATAGGTGTAGGCAGCTTATAGGACAATAGAAAAAATTGAATTGGCTGCCAACAGGACTCAAGCAAGCTCCAAGGGCTTGGTATGCCAAATTGGAAAACTATCTAACGAGACTTGGTTTCTCCAAGAGTCATGAAGATCCAAACCTTTACTATAAAGTCGTGGACAATGCACCTGTAATCCTACTACTATACGTTGACGATCTATTCATAACAGGTGAAGAGTCTCTAATCATCCAGTGCAAGAAGTAATTAGCTTTTGAATTTTATATGAAAGATCTAGGTCTCATGCATTATTACTTGGGACTAGAAGTATGGCAAAAGCATGGTGAAGTATTCCTTGGACAAGGAAAGTATGCAATAAAGATCCTTCAAAAATTTGGAATGATGGATTGTAAGTCCATGGACACTCCTATGAATGCGGATATAAGAAAAGTGTAAGATCCAAATTATGATCCAGTAGACCCATCTCTATATCGAAAACTAATTGGGTCATTGATGTATTTGGTAAATACTCGACCAAACATTTTCTTTGTCGTAAATACACTAAGCTAGTTCCAGGTGGAACCAAGAAATGAACATTGGATAGCTACAAATAATGTATTAAGATATATTCATGGGACAATAAACTATGGCTTGAGATATACCACATCCAATGATATCCAACTTCATGGATTCATAGACTCTGATTAGGAAGGAAGTGCAGAAGACAGAAAGATCACTTCAGTTATTTGTTTCATCTTGGGCTCCTCTATGATATCTCGGGGCAGTAGGAAACATAAGTCTGTCGCACTCAGCACAACAGAAGCAGAGTATATGGCAGCATGTGAAGCATGCACATAAGCAATATGGTTAAGGAAGTTATTCTCCGATTTATTTGATCAGATTCCAGAATCGACCATAATATATTGTGATAATTAGAGTTGTATAGGATTATCAGAACATCCCGTTTTTCATGAAAGGTCGAAACACATTGAGATCAAATACTACTTTATTCGAGATAAATTCCAGGAAGGAGAGGTAAATCTCAACTATATCCCCACTAATGAGCAAACAACAGATATCCTGACAAAACCTCTATCCAGAATAAAGTTTGCATATTTTCGAGAGAAGATGGGGATCGTGGAAATAAATCCCTTAGTTGAAAGGGAAGAAATGACTCTCCAGGTTGGGAGGGAGCACTGAAAATATTATTGAAGACATTTATTTTCGAGATTGAAAAATATCCAAGTTGGGTATATTCTTTCTTGTTCAGAAAGTGGATTGAGATTTATGACAGGCAATGATTTCCCATTGTGGTTAACATGGGAAATGGTCCAGATTGTTGATGTATCATAGACAACGACTTCCCATTGTGGTTAACATGGGGAGTGGCCTAGGGCAGTCTCTCTTCTTGAGGGTTACTCAAGAAGACTGCCCCGCCTCGACAGACAATGATTTCTCATTATGGTTAACATGAGGAATGGTTTGTTTTGGAACTTGATGCAGGACAGTCTTTTCCTCTTGTGGTTAACAAAGGAAATGGTCCAGATAGTCATTCCTTAGGGTTTATATATTCTCTTCAAGGTGCACTTTGATTAGTGTAGGAGGAATGGCCCAGGGTGGGGAATGGTCCAGGCTCATCAATCAAGGACAAGCATTCCTTAGGGTTTATACATTCTCTCCAGGGTGCACTTTGATTAGTGTAGGAAGAAGGACCAAGGTGGGGAATGGTCCAGGTTCAGAAGACAGGACAATTATTCTTCCTTGCTTGAGAAGAATAGTCCAGATATATCATTGTTCTACTCTGAGGGCATATATTATTTCATATCTCACAAACGTGAGTGAAATATTGGCCCAGATGATTCAATTTATTTTAACAATATTTTTCTATGTAGGTTGGAATCAGATGATTGTTATGGAGACTGCCTGTCTCCAGACAGTAGAGATATACTACTGTGGTGGATTTTTTCCACTGTTTGTGACTATGTTTCATCATTTGAGTAGTTGTGTACTACCATGGATAAACACAGGTGTGTTCTATCAATTTATATTGTACCAGTTGTCATAAGAGATTATCCAGTTGGATAATAATGATGATGCTCGTGATACTACCAGTTGAATGGTCTGTTTGTGCTCAAGACCATACCTCCCTAGATAGGAGGGAGTGTTGATATTATGGTAGCTTCAGGAGGTATGAACCTCTATTGTGACCTATGATGAGAATAAAATATTTCAGAAGGAAGCAAAGAAGTAAAGGAAACCCTAGACGAGATGTTAGCTGCAGAAATATAATTAATATGAATTAATTAGTACCCAGAAGGAGAAGTTGGCCTAGACAAGCCTGCCAGATTACTATAAATACAGGGTGCCAGTTTCTCATTATTCACATTCTCAGAATTGCAAAGAGCTAGTTGTGCAAACTTCAGTTTGGCAGCTTTGTGCGCAAATTCTAGGAAAGGTGTTGCGCCAGTTTTTGGGTGGGACTATCTGATCATCTTTGGTTACTTTTCTTTCTTGGTGCATTAGCCTTGCTTGGTTATTGATTGCTACCAGTATTATTCTCTGTCAAGGTCAAGGTGCTTGGAGGGTGGCTTAGACCTATGGTTGGGTGACAAGGGTATTGTCAATGGTAAAACGAGCACAATCCTTCATATTCTAACACTCCTCGTAATGTCTCTGCATCCTCCCAAGTAGCATATCTTGGGATATACTTGTCCCATTGGACCTTAACTTGGTCTACCAAAATATTCTTGATTTGTTGGACCCTACGATCCAATATGCATAATGGTTTGACCATGATGGTTACCGCGTCCGAGACCTAAAATCTCTTCCAATTTAGTTTGTGAGATTTGTCAACAACATAATGATGTAGAATAGATACATGAAAAACATTATGAGTTTTATGCAAGTGGGATGGAAGTACGAGGCAATAGGAAATAGGTCCAATTCTCTATTGTATTTCTAATGGTCCTATAAATCGAGGAAACAACTTTGTCCCCCTCCCGAATCAAATCGTACTCTTATTAGGCCTGATACAAATGAAAACCTGATCTCCTACTTTATAACTCCGTTCAATCCTATGTGCATCGGCATAAATTTTATGTCTATCATGTGCCTCCTTTAGTCGTTGTCTAATCTAAATCACATGTTTCGCCATCTCCTAAATCAACTCCAGACCTACTGTCACTCAGTCTGCTAACCTTTCCCAGTTCAACGGTGTCATGCATGGCCTTCCATACAAAGCTTCATATGGTGGCATTCCAATTGAGCTATGAAAATTGTTATTATAGGCGAACTCTACCAAAGGTAGGTACTTCTCCCAATGGATTTGATTATCCATAACATACATCCTAATCATGTATTCCATAACCTGATTTACTCTCTCAATTTTCCCATCCATTTTGGGATGATATGTTATGCTCAAGCTCAATTGAGTCTCCAACGTTGACTGCAAACTTGTCCAAAACCTAGAGGAAAACCAAGAGTTCCTATCTAAAATGATCTTCTTGGGTAACCCATGTAGACATATGACTTCACTTATAAAAAATTGTGCCACATCAATGACATTGTAAGTGTCTCTAACTAGAATAAAATGAGCACTCTTGGTCAACTTCTCAACTATAACAAGAATGAGATTGTGCCTCAATAATGTGAGCGTAAATCCCACAACAAAATCCATTGAAATGACTTCCCACTTGGACATAGGAACATCATGCAGTTGTAGGAGACCTGCCGGGTGGTGATGATCATTCTTCACTTGCTGACACTCAAAGAACTTGGTGATGAAATGGACTACATCACGCTTCATGCCTACCCATAAGAAAATATTCTTCATATCTGAGTACATTTTCTTTACGCTCATATGCACACAGTAAAGTGCTCTATGGGATTCCTTGAGTATGATGCTTCGAATATCCCCACCCTCGGGAATGTACATCCTTCCCTGATATCTTAACAATCCGTCTACTTCAAGGCTATATACTTCATACCTTGGCTCTAAATACCCCCCACTCTAGAGGGCTGAAGTTACCTTTAAATACCAAATATCTCCAAGAAGTTTCCCCAACACTTGCTCCCTCAAATTAACCTTTAAGGTAACCAAGGAAAAGATATGTGGTCTCCTGCTCAGGGCATCCGAAACCACATTCTCCTTTCCCTTGATGTATGAAATTCCAAAATCGTACTCACTCATAAACTCACTCCATCGCCTATCCTTGGCATTGAGATCCCTTTGAGTGAAGATGTTCTTTAATCTTTCATGGTATGTTTTGAATGCAAAGCTTCGCCCCATTAGATAATGTCTCCAAAGATTCAGAGCTATCATTACAACTACCAACTCTAAATCATGAGTAGCATAAAGCTCCTCATGTTTCTTCAACTTTCTTGACGCATACGTTATCACTCCCTCGTATTGCATTAGCATGGCCTTTAATCCTTGCTTCGAGGCATCCTTGCAGACCATGCAATCCTTCTCCATATCTGGCACTCGTAGAATTGGCGCATTGGTTAGTAACCTCTAAATCTCAATGAATGCAATATTGCAATCATCTGTCCACTCATACCTGACCCCCTTGCACTACAAGGTCCTGATGGGTTTTGCAATCTTCAAGAATCCTTCCACAAACCTTCAATAATAACCAACTAGCCCTATGAATCTTCTCACCTTATGAGATTTTCTCAGCACTGACCAATCCATTATGGCCTTCACCTTTTTTGGTTCCATAGAAATCCCTTCACCCAAAATGATATGACCTAAATAGTGAATCTCTTTTTGGAAGAAATAACACTTTGACAACTTGCCATACAACATGTTATTTCTAAGGCATGACAACACCACTCATAAGTGTTCTTCATGTTCTCTTTTGTTCTTGGAATAGATGAGGATATCATCAAGAAAGACCTATACAAAGCGGTCTAGGTACTTTCGGAATACACCATTCACGGGGCTTATGAATATTATTGGTGCACTGGTCAACCTAAAATGCACTACAATGAACTCGTAATGCCCAAACTGAGTTCGAAAGGCAGTTTTAGGGATATCGCCTTCCTTAATCCTTAACTGGTGATACCCTGATCGCAAATCATTTTTTGAGAAAATTATTGCTCCTATCATCTTATCAAAGAGATCATCTATATGTGGTATTGGGTACCTATTCTTCATTGTAGCATGGTTCAAGTCCCTGTAAGGAATCGTCCTTCTTCTTGACAAATATTAATAGTGCACCCTAAGTCAAGTAGTTCCTTCAACTGCATCTACAACTCACAAATTGTTGGTGCTGTCATCCTATATGGTATCTTGTAGATTGGCTCTACACCAGGTTTTAGCTCAATGGTAAAATAAAGCTCCCTCTCGAGAGGTAATCCTGGCAACTCTTTCGGAAAAACATCCTTAAATTTTGACAAAATTGGATATTGATCTATAGAGGGTCCTTTCCCTTCATTGACTTCTTCCACTACAAATAATCGACAACCTTACTTCATGCAACATTTAACCTTCATTGTCGAGATAAATTGTAGAGATACCTTCCTCCATATACCATAGATCTCTACTGACCTTCCTTCATCATCAACACAAAGCACCCTCTTCGTGAAAAAATATACCATAGCTCGATGGGATTTTAACCAGTCCATCCCAATAAATAGATCATAAGTCCCTAGGGCAGTGACGTACACCTTCAACCTAGTAGTACACACTCCCAGGTCTACAAGACAATTATCGACACTAGGTCCTACAATTTGTTTTCCCCCCAAAGCCATCTTGACTTATTTAAAGTTGTCGTCTTCATAGGTTGCCAACCCACACTTTTCTAATGCACAAGGTGAAATAAAAATATTTGTATCACCATGATCAAATAAAATTTTAACATTGACATGATTAGTGTACCTAACAACTCCACCACCATGGATTGATGTTCTCCTCGATGATTATTAATTGCTGGAAAAATATGGTGGCTACTACTCCCTCTTCCCATCAGGGCCTTTCCTTATCTATGTACAAATCTTAATTGTGACTCTGGATAGTCATGCTGATAATGGGGTCTTCCACACCCCCAACAAGTAACATGATATGGAACCTGCACATTTCCCTGTGAAGGCCTCTAAAATTAGTTTCTTCCCCTAGAACCTTTGCCCATACTAGTTGCTCCCTAAGAAGGTCATGGACCTGCCTGCATCATTGGTGATGAGTGGGATGTTGTACACACTACCATTGATATACTTGTTGCAAATTCTCTAGGTGCAACTCTATTCCCATAAGGAGGTGGTCTAGAGCTTCCTCCTCGGGAGAAGGTCCTAGGCGCCTTCCCCCCAAATCCAGACAATTGTGGAATAGTTAATCTCATACATTTGTTTAAGCTCATATGCTCTTTCACGTAATGAAAATTTTCAACTACTTCAACCACTGACAATGGTTTCTACATCTGCACCATGTTCTTAGGGTTTAACCCGTATACAAACGTTATGCTTGTCATTGATCGATATCCATGTATGAGACATACTTTACTAACTCCATGAACCTAATTTCATACTCTTCCATAGTTCAGTTTCCTTGAATTAGAGAATGAAATGATACTACCTGTTGTTCTTCATAGTAAGCGAGAAAATATTTCCTTCGGAACCTTTCCTCAAAAATCTCCCAAGAGACGGTGTCTGGAGTAAGGTGCAACTGCCTCTCTAGATTACCCCTCCAGTTTAAGGCATTGTCTCTCAACTGAAATATCGTTATCTTCGTGTTTGATGTGGAAGCATAGTCTCTCAAGGAAAATCATCTCATCATTCCTTCCAACCATGCATCTGCATGTTTACTTACATGACCCTCGACAAACTCCGGGAGTTTAATTTTATGCAATTCTCTGGTGATGTCCCCCGGTGGAGGTCCTCTCTCTAAGTCCCTCAACCCTTCAGGGTTACCTCCTTCAAATGGTGGGGGATCCACTTCCATCTTAGTTGACTAGCGTCCCTTTAATGTCTCATTAATAGCCTCTAAGGAGCGCAATATGAGAGATAATTCATGCGATGACAGTGGCAACATCGATGTTGGTGGTCCTTGCGATGATGACCCTGACCTTGATTTCCCCGAGTCCTAACCATATTTAATAACTGAATCTCCATCCAACCAAATGCTTATTAGAAAAGGGTTTAAGGCATTCGACGCTTTACTCAAACTTATACTTGCAAACGTAGGGCCAGGCATAAGTTTTTTTTTTAATTGTCTCTAAACAGACATTACTCCCATAAGGTAAGTGGCTAAAGGTCGAGGTCAAAAGCCTCTAGGCTTGGTAACTTCATATAGGTAAGCTATTAACTCTCTTTCCTTACTAGTTATCCTAGCACTGCAGGGTACTCGTAAATTAGTCTAACTGACGTCTTTAATCAAGTGTCTAACCCCTTCCTTACAATACTTTATACCTTCTAGAGCTTATATCTTTAGATAATTAATCTCTTACAATTAGTCATAAATCCCTTCAAGTCTCATCAATTAATCATGCATTAATATTATCAAATTAAAATGCTAATCTAACTATTATATTAATTAAAATTTTACTAATTAATCAACATATTTATTTAATATGTTAATTATCTAATAATTTATTTTATGCTTATTATGTCACTAATCTTCTCATCAATTAATCATTCATTAACATTATCAAATTACAATGCTAACCTAATTATTATATTAATTATCACTATACTACTTAATCAACATATTCATTTAATATGTTAATTATATAAATCATTTATTTTATATTTGTTGTGTCACTCACTTTAAATCATATATGTATATTAGGAACAACATATTCATTTAATATGTTAAGTATATAAATCATTTATTTTATATTTGTTGTGTCACTCACTTTAGATCATATATGTATATTAGAAACATTAAAACGTGCATTTATCTTTATTTATATATAAAAATATGCAATTGTTATACTAAATATCACTATACTACTTAATCAACATATTCATTTAATATGTTAGTTATATGAATCATTTATTTTATATTTGTTGTGTCACTCACCTTAGAACATTAAAACGTGCATTTATTTTTATTAGTCCCTGTCAAGGGTACGCAATAGTTTGTCCTTGACTTTACATTACTTTGCTATTTATCATAAATTTAATTTTAATTTGTTTTTATAAAGTAAAATATTATAAAACTAAATTTATTTATTTAAAAAAAAATTAAATCCTTTTTTTAATTGTCATTGATGAATCACTTGAATCTCTTATTGGAGAGGCATCAATGATCATTTAAATATTTTTTAGTAGTGGGTATGATAAATGCACGAAGCTACCCAGTGAATGGCATTGGCGTTCTGGCGGTTGCAGTCTTACTTGACTTTTTCCAGTGGAAAATTTCACAAATCATACTAAGCAAATATAATTTTTGCATCGGCAAAGTACAAATAGTGAAAAACAGGGCGATAAGGTGCCATGCGCTAAGTCAGACCCATAAACTAAGCCTGAAATATCCAAAAACAATTGTCTCCTTTAAAACTAATACCTTCAATGCTAAATCACTCAAATCCTGTTCAGAAGGAACAGTCAAACATGAAACATAAACAGTGAGTAAGAGAGCCAAAAAAATTAGTAGATTTTGATAATCTGGCGATGACTCTCGCCTCCTTCCTTCCCTAAATGAAAAGAGATGAAACCCTCTAGTTCGGCTAATGCTTTTTTTGATGATGCATCAGCGTCTTTGTTAAATTCTCAGTAAATGTGGAAGGCTTGAAAGCTTTCGAAAGAGTTCCTGAGTAATCGAGTTCTATTTTTCCATCCTTCAAGAGAGGTTACTCAAAGTTTGCTTTTTTCATTTAGCCAGTTAATAATAACCCTTGAATCACCCAGGATTTGAATCTTAGGGAGCACAAGTAGTTTTGTTAAGTATAAGGTAGCCCAAGCGCCAAGTAATTATGCCTTTGTGTTTGTTCCTGGACCACAATTCATGTACCACTTATGAATCAGTGAGGACGAAAGTCTAATTGTGCCTCCAACACCACAACACTGCCCATCTGCCTTTGCTGCTCCATCAAAACAAGCAACTAGAAAATCAACTATTTGATTTAAAGAACAAGAACGTAGCGAAGATTTTATAACAGGTTCCTCATATTTGTGGATAGCACCAATTGAGTGAATCACAACTGACTGAATCGATGGCTTTTTCTCTTCAAACAATGCTTCATTTCTTTCTATCCATACATTCCAGTAGATTAAAGGAGCTAAATTTGGATAAACAGACCTGAATTCCATCCATTTAGTAAGGCTATCCTCTAGATTGCTTCCTCTCCAGTTCTGCGATGTGAATTTTAATGATTTAATTATGTTCCACACCTGTTTTGTGAAGGAACAATGAACAAAATTGTGGTCAGTTGTTTCACAATTGTAATTGCAGAGATAACATCTGTTGGGTCCTTCCCACCCTCTTCTCTAGAGATTTGACCAAGTCAGTATTTTATCATTTGCTACCAGCCATAAGAAAAGCTTGACTTTCAGCTGCAAATCCCAGTTCCAAAAATTCTTGTGCCATCCAGTTGCAATCGGGAAGTTTTGGGTGTCACAAATGGCTAGATAAATATTTTTTGAATTGAGTATCTCGGATCGATCCCCCCCTATCCAAAGTAATTCATCGGTGGAATCATTTAAAGAGATCCCTAATGAATGAAGTGCCCACCTATAGTGCTCCTACTCAGTTGCCAAGTCCCCCGAAATTCCTAGTTCAGCGTTATCCAACCAATGGTCTTGAGACTGAACGTGAGGCTATCGTTTCCATGCTTGTGCAAGAACTGAGATATGATTTTGGTGCAGAATAGTTAGAAGGTTGGGGGACAAAAGCAATCTCAGACCCAAATCAAGTACTCTATCTCTCCCAATCTCCACCAGGGACCCTGACCCAAGTTCCAGCAAAGCTAGTTATTTATTAGATGAATCAACTTTAGGAGTCCCTTCCACATTTTTGAAGCCGCCAGCTGGGTGAAGGTGTCTGAACGAAGCCAAGTATCAACAGTTGTTGAGCGTAGGTACTTTTCTTTTAATACCTTTTTCCACAGTCCTTCAGTAGTAAGGACTCTCCAGAGTGTTGAAGCAACAAGTGCACTGTTGAAATTATAAATGTTTATAAGTCCCCAACCTCCAAAACGTTTTGGGCGAGCAAGTGAATCCCAATTTGCAAGATGGAGATGTTATGCATCATCGTTCCCTCTCCATAGGAAGTTAAACATAATCTTCCTTAGTCTATGGAGGATGGATCGGGGGATAGCAGCAAGCGAAAGCTAGTACACATGCTGGCTTTCAAGTAAATCTTTGCAAAGTGTAAATCTACCCCCCAGGGACAACCATCTAAAGCTCCAATGACTAATCATTTTCTCTACTTTTGTTATGAGCCACTTCCAATCTTCAATATTTTGGCGACCTGCTTTTAGGAAGTACCCCAGGTACTTAAACCCCTTATCAAGTGCAATGAACTTATAAGGAAGCAGTTGCTTGAAAGGAATAAGATCAACCTCCTCCAGGCCCGAAAAATGAATAGTCAATTTATCCAGATTGACTTTTAAACCAGAGGCCGAGCAGAACAACTGAATTATGCATTTGATTTCTTGTCATTCCTGCAAAGTTGCATTTGTCATCAATAACACTTCATCAACAAAAAATAGATGGAGGATTTTCATCAATCTGTTGATTTTAATTCCAGATAATGAGCCTTCAGATTTACTGGATTTTAATATTAGGCTCAAGCTTTCCATCACAAGGACAAAGAGAAGGGGAGAGAGTGGGCATCCTTGATGGAGTCCTCTTCCAATCTTGAAAACAATTGTGGCTTCTCCATTTACTAAGACTTCTAGTGATGACGAGCTAACACATTCCATAATCTAGTTTGTCAGTTGAGTCCCAAATCCCACCTGGATTAAGATCAGTCTCAGAAAGTCCCAATTGACACAATCAAAAGCTTTTTGTAGATCTAGTTTAAGAATAAAGGCTTTAAGATGCTTATGATTTATGCTATGAATACATTCATGAGCAGTCCCAATGGCATCCTGGATCAATCTTCCTTCCAGAAACCCGAACTTCTTTGCCGAGAGCCTCCTTTATAAAATCGGTTTAATACGATTGGCTAAAACTTTTGAGATTAACTTGTAAACCAAATTACACAGCGAAATTGGGTGATAGTCCCCAAAAGTCTGGGGATTGTTGGTCTTTGGAATCAATGCCAGAAATGTAGAGTTTAGAGTTCCAGCAATGCGTCCTCCATTTCTAATTGATTCCACCAAAGCTAGGAGATCTCCACTAATCAAGTCAAAAAAATGTTGAAAAAATTCCACAGTCTAGCCATCCGGGCCTGGACTTTTTTCTTTTTTGAACTGTGCTAAGATTTTTTTTAGTTCTTGTGTGGTAATCGACAAAAAGAGATCATGGGCTTCATCAATGGTAACCCAATTGTTAAATAAACCGACCACCTTTACCAGTTCAGAAATAGAAGTCGACTCACACATGTTGTATGAATTTTTGAAATGCTCCTCAGCCGCCTTTAGGATTGTTTCCTGACTTGTGTGTAATTGCGCTGAATCGTCTTTAATAGCCCAAAGATGCTTACTGATTCTCCTCTGGTTAGCGAATTGATGGAAAACATTTGTGTTTTTATCACCGCTTTGAACCCAAATCACTCTGCTTTTTAGCCACCACCGTTCCTCTTGGGTCTTCAGAATATAATTTCTGTCAGTTTCCAGTTTAATGAGGAGTTTTACTTGATCCTAAAGAAAATTGTCAAATGAGAAATCTTTTAACAGATCCTTGATCTGCATTTCCAATAATTTAAAATCCTTAATTTCTCGGTCTCTTTGAATCTTTAACCAGTTCTTAGTAAGAATTTTTAAATCCTTTAGTTTCCATAAGAAACATCGTTGAATGTCCTCTTCTTGGTGATAAAACTGGTTCTGCCACAGGTTGGTAACCAGATTATTATAGTCAAAATTTGAGAGGCAGTGATGATTGAATTTAGAAGGAAAGGGTTTGGGATGGGGGGGATTTTCTAGACTTAACAGAATAGGAGCATGATTTGAGACGAATGGAAATTCGACCCAGGAACGGAACAAGCACCCATCCAGAAGAAGGTCCTTTGCCACCAAAAATCTATCCAAATGTTTTGCAATAAAATCGCTCCCTGAGTGCCCTTTACGCCACGTCGGGACAAGTTTGTTAGGGAGTAGATCGACTAACTTATGGGTAAGGAAGAGAGAAGTAAAGAAGCTTGAAAGATTGCTTAAGTTGCCCAAGCCTCCCCAACTTTCTCCAAATGAGAGTGTTAGATTTAAATCTCCTGCTAAAATGAGTCTAGGAAGCGAAAGTAAACCACTATTAGAGAGCTTGGTCCAAAAAGCTTTGTGATCCAAGCAGGGGCCATAAACGTTTAGGAAATTAATCTCTCTATTGGAAGAAATAATAGAACCAGAAAGTAAAATACCACCACAAGTAAGAAATGGCACCAAGTTGTAAAGGAGGGGGTCCCAAGCCACCAAAAGTCCCCCGGAAGTACCAACTGAGCTCACAACAGAAGAAGCCCATGCTGGATGAAAAATTTGAAGGAAAGAATGCGCTTTCTCAGATTTGACCAAAGTTTCCTAAAAGAAAAGTATGCTGGGCCGAGTAGAATCCAAAAGTCGACGAACATAGGCTGCTTTTAGGGTGCCTCCAGTCCCTCTAAGATTAATTGACAGGGGGATCATTATTTGCCTCTTGCTAGGGCCTTCACTGCTCTAAGTTCCCCACTCTCGGTAGTGGAAGAGTCTAAGACTGTGGAAGGGTTCGCCTCCCTTAGTAATTTCTTCCGGGTGCTCCTAGTCTTTACAGGGGAAAAATCAGAAACAAGACCTCTTGACCAAGTGTAGTTTAAAGGGGGATTAGTGGGGTTTGTCAAAGAGAAAGTAGTAGCCCCAGGGGAGGAGGGTGGGGCCAAACAGGTGTTTCCTATGTAAGTAGGTAGGGGGATAGGACTGAAACTTTCCCGGGAAAGGGGAACCAGAGAATTCATGACTGTGGTAATGGAGGATAACCCAGTAGTGGGCTCACTTAATCTTGAGATTAGCAGAGGGAAAGACGTTGAAGAGGAAAGTTCACGAACGGAGGGGGGAGGTGGAAGAAGAGTGGAAATAGGGAGGAGGTAACTTCCACAGACGAAAAGTGACTAGGTTCAATGTCAAGTTCTGAAAACGAAGGTTGGGAGTCAGGCAATGTAGGGATGGCTTCCTCCTTTGAAAGTGACACCTCAGGGGAGCAGAGGGGCTGGAAGTTTTGAGAAGTTTTGAGATTTTCAAGTTCCAAGAAGGACAAGGAACGATAAAGTGTCGGGCAGAAATTCTTAAGCTTGCTCAAAAGGGAATCATCGGAATCTGAAGGGGTAGATGACTCAGGAAAGGTGAAATGGCAATTATTTTGAGTTTCTTCATCCAGATCAACCAAATCTATGTACAGTGTTGAGTCTTCATATGCTTCTTTCTCCTCTCAGCCTTTGCAAAATTTCCTAAGATGTCCAGTGCTATGATAGCGGCTACAACGGAATGGAATTCCAAAGTAATCTAGTCTTTGTGAATATCGTTTCCCCCTCCATTCAATCTCCAGTAGTTCTGGTAATCCACCATGAATATTCATTTCAACCAAAACTTTTCCTATCTTCCTGGACGGATTCAAAAGAGAAGAGTTGTCTACCGACAGAAAGGAGCCCAGTGAGTTTCCAATCGCCTCCAAAGCTGCCTTGTTCTAGAATTGCAACGGTAAAGCGGGTAGCAAGATCCATAGATGTCTGTACTGGAAGTATTCAGTCTCAGGGTTAAAAGCCAAGCACCAACATTTTAACATGAGACTACTCCCACTAAGCATCCACTTCTGCTCCAGTAAAATAGCAGAATCTTCAAAAGATTTACACAAAAAACCCAACCAGCCATTGTTCAGGAAAACAACCTCAGGTGTATAGCTAAGAATAGGCTTCCAAGTGAGGTTCACCCAGTCTGTAATGGGCAACTTACAAAGGTTAGGATAGGAGAGCCTACAAACTAAGCCACAAAGTGCTAGACTGCAAGTTTTTGGAAGTCCAACATCTGCTCCAAGGACCATTTTATAAACAGGCTTCTTTGCCCTCCACTATCTGCGACTTGGTCAATATTTTAGCTCCAGTTTACTACCCACCTGTGGCTGGAAGGGAGAGCTTTGATGTTCAAAAGAAGGGACTGAATATTGAGGGGTAGTGGAGCGAACAAGTGGAACAGAGCAACTAGTTGAAGGAAGCAGAGGTTCAACCAAGGAGGGACCGCAAGGGAGACAAGGGGAAGGGCGAGGCTTGGGTAAAGGAGAAGTAGAGTGCTTCTGAGCTGAGGCAATGGATTTACTAGCAGTGTCAACCAGGTCAAAAAGTCCTTCATCCTCCCAAATTTTCTCGTCGGCCACGTTCATCAGTGAGTTGACATTAGTTTCAACACAAGTCTTGGAAAGAGAGGCTAAGGGAGAACCTCTGGGTTCCATTGGTAACAAAACCTAAAAGAAATAGGCCCAGAAGGAAACAGTAAAGAGACAGGGTGCATATGCAGTTACACCGTGGGCCTAGCTCACTTCCCCCAAAGCACTCTGGCAACCAATAAACAAATAAGAACATAAAAGGGACAAAGACAAAGGAAAATGGTGATCAGAAGGAACAAAAGTTAAAAGACTAAAGGAGTCAAGTAAAACTTCGATCAGTAAAGAGTCTGGGAGGAGAAGCAGTTGGCCTGTGGGACCAAGCTCTCAACTCCCTATGCACTCTGAAAGTTGTACCATAATAGTATAAGAACAATCTAGTAACTAGGGAAAAAACAAGAAGCAATGAACAATGGGAACAAATGCTACCGGAAGAAAGTAGACTCGAAAGCAAAACTTCAAAAACGAGTTAGGTGGAGAGTTACTACGTCATCGAGTAAATAGCAGAAGATGAAAGAATTTTAGAGTGAAGTTCTATGCCCCTGGACACTCCAAACAATAGAATCTCTTCTCAAGCTCCAAAGTTAAAACAATCGACCTTATAGTTAGTAACCGGGCTCAGTAATCTCCGAGGGATAATGTTCGCCATTACCGCACAAGCCTTGTTCGCCATCACCACCCATTATCGCCTCTCCTCCATTCATGATCATATCAAATGAGCATCGCTTAAGTTAGTAATAATTATTAGATCTCGTATGATGCTCTTAAAACATTATTAATATGCATATTAATATTTGGGAATGGAACTTTGGAATGTGATTCTCTTTCAATCTTCATTAGATTTATAATCCTTTATTAGACATCACTTTGACTCATTCAAGACATGTAGGGCCACTTCCTCCATATGCATAAATGTCAAAGCCTTGAGGAACCCATGTAACCGTCCAGTCTTACATGACTTGTTACACATAAATAATCAACAACCAGATAAATAATTAACTTTAAACATGTGATATAAAAAGTAAACATATTAACTTTTATATGTATGTTTCAGATTACAATATTTTCTTAAGTGTACAATGGTTTGGAATGTCATTTATGAAGGAAAAACATTTTTTTAATAATTTTTTAGTTTTAATCATAAATTTATTAAATAAAAAATATAAAAATAAAATTAAGTGTAACAAAATTTAATATATTAAAATTAATTTAATGTTAAAATTAATATATTAATCATTTATATTACAAAAATGCATTTTAATTTTATAAATGCTTAAATATTATAAAATACATATTTTTTTAGTATTTTGAAAAAAAATAATATTGAATGTCTTTGTTTTCAATATAATAAAATATATATTTTAGTCCAATAGTATTGTCCATTCTTATCAAATCATATACATATAAAATAAATTTCGTACATTTTCAATTTTTTAAGGCAAAAACTAAGTTGCAATGCAGGTTTATATATAAAAATATGCAATTATTACTATACTACTTAATCAACATATTCATTTAATATGTTAGTTATATGAATCATTTATTTTATATTTGTTGTGTCACTCACCTTATATCCTATATATATTAGAAATTAAAAAGTGCATTTATCTTTATTTATATATAAAAATATTATAACATATCTATATTATTTTAGATTTTTCAAAGTATTTATTTTAAATTTTAAATATTAAAAAAATTACGAAACTTGTTGGTCGTAGGAAGTTTACAAATTCAATTGCAGAGTGTCAAGTGGGGAGATGGTTTAATGGTGTTGTCAAAGTCTCAAGAGATAACTGTGGAGCAGGTGGTTTTATAAAAATTAATGAACATAGATGTTACAAATGGTTCTTCAATGTTGGTCCTGGTACGAATACAAAGGTTGAGCTCTTGGGTGCATGGGCACTTTTCTTATTGGTTTCTCGTCTTTCAATTCTGGAAATATATATTCGGGGTGATTCCAAAATTATCATCGATTGGATGAAAGGTATGGGGTGCCTTCAAGTGGTTGCGCCAGAATGTTGGAAGGACCGCATCAAGGAGATAACAAAGCACTTTCAAAAGATTACCTATAAACATGTTTACAGGGAAGGTAATACTGTCACGGATGGTCTCTCGAAACGTGCTCTTCAACAAGTTCCAGGGAAGATTATATATTATATATGTGAAGAGGGTCATGAAGGACCTCTTCAGTTTTTAAACCTCTACTAAGGGGTTGGCCCTGATCCTTCTTTCTTCTTGTTTTGGAATTTAGCATGATGAATGTTTGGTGTGAAGATCCCCTTGCTCTCAGGCATATGAGTTTTGTTTTTATCTTTCCAGGCAGTTTTGAGATTGTTTTATCCCTTGTGATGATGGTTTTAAACATCTTTGGAGGTGTGATGTTATGATAGTCATGTATGCCATGAGATGTTGCTATATGTTTTTTTTGGGCATCCTAGATGTTGATATATGTGATCTGATAATAATTGGTCTGATCAACTTGGAGTGATACATATGGCTAGCACTAATCCCATAGCTAATAAGGTATGAGATTATAAATGTCTCTTTTCACCTAATTAAGTGTGACATTTCACCAGAAAAGGTCAATCCTTTGACAATGCATTAATTATATATATAATTACACTTGTGCTCTCCTCGTCCAATGCAAATGAACAGTTTATATTTTGAATTTTGAATAATATAAAGTGAAATTTTCTTGAGGAAAAAAAGTTCGAAGAGGGTTATGTGGTAATGATTAACTTCAAGGAGGATAATGGCTTTTGCCCCTCCTTTGTTTTTTTTAAAAAGAAATATGCAATAGTGTTTTGGAAGTGCTAGTGGTGAGGGTTCGGTCTCAAAACCTTTTCATATAATATTTTTTTTTGGTTTTCTATTAACCATGACCTACTAAATGTTAACGCGAGACGCGTGGGTTACTCTCCGAGTGGTTATTGTTCATGGAATGAATATATCTTTGTTTAGCTTTGTTGTCGTTATCTACATTAACGTTGCAGGTAAAAATTGAATTTATTATTTATGTATATATAAAATATATTAATTAAATACATTCTTTGTTTCTTTTTATATATATACTATATAATACATTATAATTAGAAATATTCCAAAACGAAAATTCCATATTTTCTTACTACTTCATCTCCCTCTTCTCTTTTGGGTTTTTTGGGGTAACTTCTTAGGTTTTTTTGGTTGCTTCTAGTTCTTCTAGACTATTGGGTTTCAAAAATGTTTCTATAGGTTTAAATAATTTGTAAATTGTAGAATATTCTCTCTATAATAGAGGATTGTTCCATTTGCAAACCCTTCTAACTATTGTTTTCTAGTTCATTAAATTGCATGATGTATATATGTAGTTTGTATGGGTTATGGAATTTCAACAAATAACCTCAAAAAAATTATATTTTATTAATTAATGTTAATTAATAAATAAACACTAGAAGACTATGTTTCATTTGCAAACCCTTCTCACTATTGTTTTCTGGTTCATTAAATTAAATTGCATTAATTATATATATAAAATATGGAATTTCAACAAATAATCATAAAAAATTACATTTTATTAATTAATGCTAAGTTTTTTTTCAATATATATAAATATAAATTGTGTTTATATATATATATATATATATATATATAAATTTATATTACTTGTTTACATTTACTTTTCATATATTTATTTTTCACATATTTTTAAATTTTGTTTAGTAATATCTATGTAAGAATTTTTATATATGTAAGGGTTGTAAGTTATGAGCTCTTTTCTTTATATATGTAAGGGTTATAGGTTATGAGCTCTTTTGGGTTATTTTAAGGTGATTTTTGGTTGATGTAAAGAGTTTTAATAAGGGATATAGTTTATAAGTTGTTTTAGGTTATAAATCACAGTTCTTTAACAAAAATTTTCATGGCAGTGATTTCCAACAATTTAATTTTTTGTTTTCACATTTTATCAAATACTTTTAATGTCCATAACTTGATTCAAGCAAAATTGTAAAATAGAAAAATACATGTTGGAGATGTTGTCCCTTGAGGTGTTGAAATTGTCTACCACCGACAGCTTGACCGTCTGCTACCAAGAGCCCGAAACTGCCTTAAAACTGAGTGTTTTTCTCCCATTCAGCTAGGCTAGGAACAGAGCCTCTCCATCTCCCTAGCTCCAGTAAATCTGATTTCTTGGCCCTCTAGCCCAAAATCCCAGCAACAATAGTCCACTAGTAAAAACCCACCAAGAAAATTTGCACCCCTCCTCCTCTCCCAAATTCTATTGCCTTTTCCCCTCTTGTGGTTTCTCCTTCTCCTTCCAACAAAAAAAATCCATTACTCTCCAAGTCCAACCCCCTCTTCATTATCCTCCTCTCTCGAATCCCCCCTCATTAAATTTCCATCTGCCTTATTTTTTCATTAATTCCTTCACCTACCTTTAATACAATAAATAATCCCCTCCCTTTTGTTACATTACTTAATTCAAAACAATAAATAATAAAATGATTAAAATCTAATTATTTCAATATTTAATTTAATTTAGTAAATTATGATCATCAATTAATCAAATGGGGTTGTTACACCCCTAGATAGATTTAATTCGCACACTCTAAATTGAATGTGTCCACTAGTTCTGAGGCCTAACAAATGCACATATGACCAAATCACATGAGTGAAAGCCTGCTCGTCCTACCACCTATCACATTGTTTAATTAAACAAGCCATAACAATAAGGTATGGAGTGAAACACTTTAACTACATTGACAATAAGTTCTCCTTCACCTATCCTGGATGGGGTGTTTACGGAAACAACAGGTGGACATCCGGAGGGGAGGACACCTGGCCTAGTCTCCCGCCACCTCGTGCCAGCTTAGGCACACTCTTCCTCCACCATCACCTCATGTATTTAAAACATTGTCCGTCGCTCCTTGACATTGACTCGACCTTGGACTGGTGTAATTTCTTGGCGCCTCTGCTCGTGGGAATGTTTATGGTAATGGGTTGGACGCAGTCATAGTCCCATCACCCATCCTGGCATGGTGGTTTTAGGCCTGTGTTATGGAGTGCCAAGGCTCATTCGATCCCTTGGCCTCTAGATCTTTGGTCTCCTCCGGATTTTGGTCCCGTCCTTCTACTCCGGCTTGAGCTTCTACAATGCACTCGGCCCACAATGCCCAAAACCTTTCTTCTGGTTAATCTTTGTTGTTGTTTTTTGCTAGTCTCGAGCTCTTTGCACAACAGGTCTCACTTTTCTTATGCACTCCTCATCTGGTTTCAGGTGGCTCTCTCNTCCTCTCCCAAATTCTATTGCCTTTTCCCCTCTTGTGGTTTCTCCTTCTCCTTCCAACAAAAAAAATCCATTACTCTCCAAGTCCAACCCCCTCTTCATTATCCTCCTCTCTCGAATCCCCCCTCATTAAATTTCCATCTGCCTTATTTTTTCATTAATTCCTTCACCTACCTTTAATACAATAAATAATCCCCTCCCTTTTGTTACATTACTTAATTCAAAACAATAAATAATAAAATGATTAAAATCTAATTATTTCAATATTTAATTTAATTTAGTAAATTATGATCATCAATTAATCAAATGGGGTTGTTACACCCCTAGATAGATTTAATTCACACGCATTAAATTGAATGTGTCCACTAGTTTTGAGGCCTAACAAATGCACATATGACCAAATCACATGAGTGAAAGCCTGCTCGTCCTACCTCCTATCACATTGTTTAATTAAACAAGCCATAACAATAAGGTACGGGGTGAAACACTTTAACTCCATTGATAATAAGCTCTCCTTTACCTATCCCGGATGGGGTGTTTACGGAAACAATGGGTGGACAATCGAAGGGGAGGACACTTGGCCTAATCTCCCACCACCTCGCACCAACTTAGGCACACTCTTCCTCCACCATCACCTCATGTATTTAAAAAATCACTTGTCGCTCCTCGACATTCACTCGACCCTAGACTGGTGTAATTTCTTGGTGCCTATGCTCATGGGAATGTTTACGGTAATGGGTTGGCTGCAGTCACAGTCCCATCACCCGTCCTGGCATGGTGGTTTTAGGCCTGTGTTATGGAGTGCCAAGGCTCATTCGATCCCTTAGCCTCCAGATCTTTGGTCTCCTCTGGATTTTGGTCTCTTCCTTCTACTTCAGCTTGAGCTTCTGCAGTGCACTCGACCCACGGTGCCCATAACCTCTCTTCTGGTTAATCTTTGTTGTTGTTTTTTGATGGTCTTGAGCTCTTTGTGCAACAGGTCTCACTTTTCTTACGCACTCCTCATCTGGTTTCAGGTGGCTCTCTTGATGCCTCGACCCAGGCGTAAGTCAAAGAGGGGCACGACCTGGTATGCTGCTAGAGGTAGGGAACTGAGAGGTCGAGGCCAACAAGCTCGTCCACGCCCTCCAGAACCTTAGTTTGTCTCTACCCTGACACAAATTGTCACTCCCACTCCCTCCTTCACCTCTGCTCTGCCTCCTCGAGACACCACTCCAGAATTGTCCCCGTTGTCGAATCCTTATGCTTGTCATGTCGAATGGTTCGACAATCATGGTAATTCCCTCGGTTTCGCTCCTAGGCTCAGTCTATCCCTCCTTCCCACAAGCCCCCACCTCCCCCTCCTCCTTCTCCACCTCTCGTCACCTCAACTCCTCTCTCCTTTTCGTCCTCCCCCGGTCCTCGCTCCGACTCCCCCGCTTCCTCCTCTGACTCACCTCCTCCTCCTCTGCTCTCTACCGTTTTCTCTCGCTGCGCAGAAAGGGATGTTCTCGAGGAGTCTTTGGACGTTATCAAATGAGGAATCAAGGACATCAAGGGCCTCTTCAACGAGATGCAACACAAGGAAACAAAGCGGTGGCGCCGAGTGGCGCTTCTGATGACTTTCTTTCAGGACCTCGGGCAGGCTATCTTAGACAGAGATAAGCTTGACAGAGACACCATGCATATGTGTTAGGTTTTCTCGGAGCAGAGGCTCGACCCTGGCATTGGCCAGTTCCTTCTGGCTGAGGTTTCCTGTTTTTTTATGATTTCAGCTAGTATATTTTACAAGGTTTTTTCCCTGCGCGACTCCACAGTTTTAGGATTTTTTAGTGTTAGCATAAGTCCATCCTTTTGGGTTTCGTCTGTTCAGTCTAGCATACAGACGTTTTGCCCTGTGTGGCACATTAGATCCATGTCTCTTACAACTCTGCAGGTTTTGCATAGACATTACGTATTTTCGGCCAGGTGACAACATTGGTTTCCCACCAAGGCAATGATGTCACAACCTCTTATACTAGCATGACAGTTGTAATATTTTTTATTTGAAAGTTTTAATACAATTACTAACTTACAAAAAAAAATCTCTCCTTCACCTACGCCAGAGCCTACCTTAACCCAATAATCAACCAAAGGGTTATGATCCATTTTTATATAAAATAGACCATGTATTTTGAATTCATTAAAAAAAGCTAAGGTACAAACAAGTATGTCAACAATCACATTATTACTCAACGCATTAATAACGACCCTAATCACAATTATTGAATCACAAGGATGGTGATCTTCCAAATCCCCTTTTCTCTTACAAAATTAACGCATTTCCAAAGAGCATACACTTTAACAATATTGTTGTAAAATTTACTTGGGACCCAAGCAAAGTGAACAACACAATTACCTTTGGGGTCACAAATTATATCCCTCGTACCTATCGCCCTTGTTTTTGCCAAATAATTTTAGCCAATTTGATAATAAATATTAATAATTGATAACAAATCAAGAAAAAGGTTATTTTTATAGAATAAATGTTTTTGTTTCATAAATTTGCACATATCAAATTCATGGAGCCTTTTTATGATGGAAATTATCGGGACGAGAAATGAATGGACTCAAATAAAATTTTGATTAACCAAAAAAAATGCTTTGAAAAATTTAAAGTTGTTTATTTATTAATTATTTTTTTCAACACTATTAATTTTATTTATTAACCTATTCACTTTCAAAATTACTAAATCTATTTATTATTTTAATTTTTTTTCAAAATTACTAAATTAAATATTAAATCTATTTATTATTTTACTTTTTTCAAAATTACTAAATTAAATATTAAAATTACCGATTATATTTATATAATTTTATATATATGAGAGACAAAGGCATGCATGCACGAAGATGACTTAGCCTCTGCCGCATGGTATATAGATGGCTACGTCGTTGACCAGCTATTAGTTGAGCATTGATAAAAAAATCTGTAAGGTTTTCACATAGTTTTACATTAAATTTTAATTTTTTTTAATTATTGAAAAATATTTGTTTACAAGTTGATTGGTTTTTCAAATAAAACTCTTATTCTTATTGCTGAAGTGATGGCTATCAGAAAAAAAATCTGTAAAATTTTCACATAGTTTAACATTAGGATTTAATTTTTTTTATATACTATCAAAAATGGGCCCATCTTGCAAAATTCCTACTAATGCAACCATTAACGATCTCAAATTTATTAATGCCAAAGTTGAATCTGTAAAGTTTTACACATAATTTAACATTAAGATTTAATTTGTTTTTATATATATTATCAAAAGATGGAGCCTATCTTACAGAATTCGTAAGAATACAACCAATAACGATATCAAATTTAGTAATGCCAAAATTGTTGGGATATACAAATCTCAAAAAAATTAAGCTTGTCTCTTATGGCTATCAATCTTCATACCTGACGGCAGATATCGCACATGCCAATGACATACGTACTTGTTATATTCTTTTTTAATAGAATTTTGTATTTATTTTGAGCATAGTATATATATAAATAAAAGTAAGGTATTTCATTATTGATTGTATGTATATTGATTAGATATATATAGTAAAGGTAAGCATGTATGAAGTCCAGTGAGACAATTTAAACGGTAAGATAAGCGTACTTTTCTCCAAGAGATGGAAAGAGGTCTTGTAATCGAACCTTGCTGAGTCTTTAAAATGAACTTTGTAATACTGCTCTATAAATACTTTATATACTGATAAATATAAACGAAAATCTTTCTCGTGAAAAAAGCATGCATGTACGATATCTTAACCTATTAAACCACACATAATACGATGTTTTGTATTTATTTTGAACATAGTAGGCCACACATGCCGCCTCATATTTATCTAAAGATCTCATTCGTATTTTTGACATGTGAGCCCACATACTTAACTTCCATTCCTCATACCTAGACCACGTGCGAGGCATCTTATTATGGGCAGCTCTGTCTTCCTACGTGGCAAGATAAGATGCGGTGCCTCTATCCTATCAATAAGGGACTCTCTTAGTAAGTGGTCCATATGAAGAAATCTTTGGATGCAACCTCAAACACCAACTCCAAGACTTTTGTGAAGAAAGGAGTTTTCTCTTGACCTACTCTTTTTAGTTCCGGCCTTTCAGGTGGGCATGGACTCTACTCATAGGTTTGCTGCTTTTTTATTAACTTGCATGTAGTTTTAGGCATTTATAAATTATTTATGTAAAGTTTACAATGTTTTTGGGCAAGTTTTTTTTCACCCATCAAATCATTTGGCAGGTTTTATTTGACCTTATTTCGAGGTAAAGTTAAATTATCTTACTTTTTAAATGTTTGAGTTTCGAAATTATTGAAATATTTAACATATTAAATATGGGTTGACCAATGCCATTGATTTTGATTATGTTTTTGTTATTAGGAAATAATAACACAAAATAACATTATTGTTTTTGGTTTTTTCATAACATGGTTGTTAGGTGTCTAATAGTAGTCGAGAAAATAATAACTCAAAATAACATTATTGTTTTTGTTTTTTTCATAACATGGTTGTTAGGTGTCCAATAGTAGTTGAGAAAAGTGACTACACTCTTGAACTTCCACCTACACAACCATGAAAACATTCTTTATATTCTTCATAGTGGTTTCATAGTCCCTTTTTGAGCCTATTGTATCCTTCAATCTTCCATTTCCTCCTTGCTTTTGAGTATCTCTCTTTCAATATAATTAGATGTGGATATTCTTAGTGCAGGGTCCTTGGAGTAAGGCAAGGCCATCGATATGCACTCTCAAATGCTTTGTCTTAAAGAAGGACACTAGGTCTTTGTCCTCATATAAGGTATCCACAAATATGTAAGAATCAACTAACGTATTATTTTACAATTTACCCTAACCTAAAGTTTCTAACAACTAAACAAAATTATCAAAATCTCTCAGTATAAATTCATTCATTACCTCCCAGGTACCAAGATCGATCCTAGCAGCACTGCATCCATATTCTAGTCTTCGCTACATGCAAACATTGTTTATGTAGGATATTTTCCTAAGAAATCCCAAAAACGATTGAAAGGGTGAATCTTACATTCCTTGCTTTCTTTTTATCAAATTTTATTATAACTTTTTAGCAAGGCAATGGAGATCAACCTTTGAATCAATGAGGGTGAGAAACCATAGCGACTTATGGTTGTTGGACGAAGTGATCAACAAAGAATATCTCGGGTGTGCTAGCCTACAAGCACAAATCCTCGACCGGAAACATTGACGGCTTGGGGTAAGAGATGGAAAATCATGACATAGGATGCAATCACATCATTCTCAATTTTGCATAGAACTTTTGGGAGAAGGTGGTTGTTGAGCTCGGAGCTAGATATGGTAGGTAACAAATGGGTTGGGGAAACAAAACCTTTACCCCACCTCCTTACTAACTGTTCATCGACAAAAAATTTCATCTCTACAATTCTGGTTGTTTTTTCTTTTACTGATGAATTTGAAAATAAAATGTATTTCTAGGGAAGCCCACCAATATCAAAACTTGTTGATGACACATTGTCACATATTAATGAATATGCCATATGAGAAATACTTTGAGGACATGTCTGATGCTATCTATAATTTACACGAATTCCATGTACAAGGCACTTTTACATTGGATCATCCCAATGCCATTTTGTACAAAGAATTATCTACATTAAACTTTGTGTAAATTTTTCGTAATGATCTACATTAAATTCTTCAAGTAGTAGTTGGTGAGAAGCTTTTAGTTCTTGAAGAGGAGGATATTTGTGGATGAGTGAGGGGTGAGAAACTTCAGAGCACATCTGTGTTGAATGTAATGGAGTCCAAGAACTTGGATTGAGTTCTATTGTGGTTTTATTTTGTGCAATTACTTGATCAATTGAATTCATGTCTTTGTCTACCTTAGTGTATTTTACTCCTGGTATTAGCTCTTAAATAGAAGGAACTTTAACTAGATTTTCTCATCGAGCAAAATTTGTAGTTTAGTCAACAATATATAGGGTTAGAGGCTCTCGATTTGGAACTGTTAAAATAATTGATGTGCTCATTTTACCATAGACAATATCACAATATTGTCACCCAACCATAGGCATCCAACCACCCCGAGCACCTTTAACCTTTGACATAATTATTCTTGAAATCCATACTAGAACCAATAGATAAACCCTAGCTGCTAACGAAAACAACAACTCAAGACAAGTAGGGGGCTCCTTCTCCAAGGGTAGCACACAAGAGAGAGTCTCCATATCTTTAGAACAAGTACCATACACAATTGCAACAACTGTGGCTGCACTACTCTCCCAAACTTGCGCCATACTTAACTAGTACATCACCAAGAATATCACCAAGAGTATCACCAAGAGTATCACCAAGAATATCACCAAGAATATCACTTGATAGCGCTAGAGAGAGACCAAGACAAATAGATGACCATACGCCCTTATTCCTCCTTGCAGTTGCAGTTGCAATTGCGATTGTAGCTCGCCACAAGACTTGTGCTCTGACTAGGTGTACAAATGAGCTGAAACGTCCTCTATTTATATTAATATATCCAGTGAATTTTCTGGCTGGGCTGACCTGACTTTCTGGTAATTATATTTTCTGTTTATTTTTTTCTTGTGGATTCGACTAAGGACTTGTCTTTATGGAAGATAATATTCTAATATTATTTATTCTTCTAGGGTTTTCACACATCTATTTAGGGTTTCCCTTGCTTCTGGAATATTCCATTCTAGTCAAAAGGTAATTGTGGAGGTTAATACCTCCCACAGCTACCGTAACATCAACACTCCCTCCTAGCTATGGAGGTATTAATAGTAATGGTCTTGAGCACACACAAACCATTATGTTGGTAGCATCATCATAGACACACATGCTATCTCATGATCATGCAGATCAAGTCACGAGCATCATCATCACTATTAGTATCGTCTGATAACATCTTGGCATCAACATACATCATCGTTTTCATCATCTCTCGAGGCCATACTCTATATGAGTAATCGGGCATGATGTTGAATAAGTCATGTGTTGAACTCAATGCACTCATCATAGTGTCTTGCATGAGTCACCCACTCAACAGAGTGATATAGGGACCATTCTTCTAATCTGGACATACGTCTTAGAAGAATAGTTTTCCCAACAGAAGCTGAAAGCCGCACAATGGGATACAAGGACCATTCTTCTAATATGGACCTACGTCCTAGAAGAATGTCAGTCTTCCCAGATGTTGAAATCTATGCCATGGGATACAGAGACCATTCCTATAGGAATGTGTAACACCATGTTTCCCCCAGTTTGTAAATATAACTATAATGGCCAAGAGACTTTGTCAAACTCAATATGAGTGAATGTTTGATTTGATGGACCTTTGTATAAAAGGTCAATGAATGTAAATTATGTTATTTACTAGAAAACAGATAAGTTTTGCATGAATATTGAAAGGGGGGTGTACTAAGAAATACCACGAATGCTATGAAAAGAGATGGTGAAGGGGACCAGGAATGGTTGTGTTAACTCTCACCAAACCAATACCTAACTGGATTTAAACTGCTCAGGACCAGAATAGTCCTTTGACCCATAAATGAATTACATTCAGGCTGGTATGTGGGAAGACCTCCTCAATAGTTAATGAGGGGATGGGGCAGAGCACCCATCTGTAAGGCTTCCAGACCTGACCATGGAATGGAAATTCGAGCCACACGTTGCCTTGCTGATGAAGGAAAGAAAGGAAGGTGTGGTGGGAAGAGGAAGACCTATGAAGAGTACAGAGACGAGAAGCTAAGCTCTCGGGTTCAAGGAAGAACTAAGAGAAAAGCGTTCTGGTCATAGGAAATGGTTGAGAAGGTCATGATACAAGTTGATAAAAGAGGATGGTCCTCCTTGCTTGGTATCATGCAAACCATTGCCAAGATCCTACGGGAGGAGGAGAGTAACCTCCATCCCTACTATCGATGAGACGAAAGAAAGGTTTTTGTTGTAGAGCATCGTGGTCTAGCTCGAGGGTGGCTAGTGGTAAATCCGTTAGGAGTGATTGAGCCTATGGTTGGGAGGAAACATGCACCCCTTTCAGGAGTCGCTTCACATTATCTGGTTCTGATAAGAATTTTCCTTGTTTTCTGTATTGATCTAGAATAATGGATGAAAGCTTGGATTTATACATAGCTGTATTTATAAATGACTTCTATATGGAATGATTATGATATGTGTATTCCTCCATGTAATGTCCCCCACCTCTTAGAGAGGTGATGAGGAGACTTAGTGGCCTGGGCACCCCCACTAGGTCATAATCTCACACTGAAGGGGGGAAGTCAAGAAGTTAAAAGTTATATTTTTAAGTTGACTTAAGGATAAAGGAGTAAAAGATAACTCAACAAAAGAATAGAAGATTAACCCTAGGAGTTAACCTAAATCAACAGAGAATTAGAAGGAAAAGTATAAGTAAGAGGCTGGGGTGCACCTATTATTCATTCTGGTTTTGGATTAGCATTTTCTATTGCTCTTGAGCATTCA
>JZKD02S1657910.1:545526-557521 GCA_000966675.3 Picea glauca
CACATAACACAACAAATGATAAAGGAGTTCACCCCTCTCTTGGGCTACATCTCCCGGTCCAGCTTCCAATGGATCTTTTGTATTATTTTCTCAAAGTGCTCAAATATGTGCTTTAAAATGCTCAAAATGCCAAATAGATGGCTCCAATGGCTTCAGAACGTCCAAAAATCCCTAGATGGGCTTTTTTGGCACCTCGTTTGGCGAAAAATTGAAGAAGATAGGCTTCCTGGAAGTTCCCCTTCAAACTTGTTGTCTTTGGATCGCCAAAATGCATCTCTTGCTCCTCAACCTAGCCCCCACGCGCATTTATGTGTTAAAACTCAGCACCGAGTGCAACTGCACAAATGGTGCAAACCCTAGGATGGTTACGTGATAGCCCTTAACCGTCAAGGCCCACGGGCACATGGGCAACCACATGACCTCGCGCGCATATAAAAGGGGCCAAGTCCAAAATCAAATGATAGAGTGACAAGTGTCAGCGCGGTTTCATAACTGTTGGTAACAAAACTCCCACGCAAGACACCACTGGTCATATGTGTATGGACCACCAGTTATATGTGTTATGGCCCACCGATTGTATGTGTTATGGCTCCGTTTGAACCACGTGCGGGTAGTCACATATATATATACATATGGACGGGGGCTGGGGCTTAGCCCCAGCCCTGTCCGCGCCCATTCCAAAACACATTACAATTCAAATGTAAACAAAACCATATAGTGGTAAGAACCACCACAGTGGAACGCCAGTTGGGAGGCTCTTCCCAAGGCCATACCCCTGCCTGGAGGTCACAGGGTCGATTCCTGTCGACTACACAAGTTTTAACCAATGTTTAGGGGACACGTGGTGACCATTGATTGGGCCATGTGTTGCCATCCCATTCACCACAAACAAGCCATGTGTCAAATGCAGACTCTTCCACATGACTACCAACACACCTGCCACGTGTCGTACGATCTGCCACGTCAGCATCCGTACGGACTGTATGGAATGTACAATCAACACAATTTTTTTTTTGCCTGTTTGTCGATTTGAACAGAACGTAATATCTCTCTCATCCGACATCCGTTTTAACCCAAATGAGTTGTGTTGGGTTTGTGACACTTCTGAGCACTGTGACATCCCGTTCGATTTGAAGCAATTCTGAGCACTTTGAATTTTGAGCAAATTTTGATCCCCTGGATCACCAGCCATTGATATATTGGGGACGTGTGGCACTATCCCCTTTATATTCAGATATTGGTCACTTCAAGAGATAATATAAGTTGCATCGCAACACTCTCAAACAATGAATCCTCGAGGTAACCAAAGCTGTAGATCTATACATCTACGTGGCCGGATCTCAACCATGAATATCTGAAGAATGTTAGAATCCTGTCAGTGCGGGGGGTCACATGGTGTAGTGATGTCCCCAGGGTGACATGGACCCTAGATTGACATGCCACATGTCCCTCAAATTCATGTACATCACATGCCCTATAGGCCCATTGAAACGTAACATGTGTCACCTTGACCCCTTCTACGTCTCAGTTCCTGATACGTGTCCACCTAGCCAACTCGGTTGGTGAAGTGACCTGGACTTTGGGACTTTGGAACTTTGGAGGGTCTAGGATGTAGCATTGTAGAGAGACCGAAATGGTATGGACACTGAAGCCACATGGTGATTTTATGGGACTTAGGAGGTTCATAACTCTGGGTGGTCTCGTGTGTAGATAGTAAGTAGGCGTGAATCATCAAAGCGTTGAATCCCTCCACAACTGACATAGGAGGAGGAGACTAAGTCCATTCATGAGGTCGGAATGTGGATGGTCTTCCACCATGGAGGAAGGAACTTGGAAATAGTATGTGTGAGGTGGATCCACGTGGGTGCCACGTGTCCCTCAACCAACAAATGCCCAAGGAACTTTGGAGAGATATATCTGCTAGTTCTAGACTCAGTTTTGAGCATGGAGACCATGGTTGGAAAACTCTGGACGAGAAGAGTGTAGTAGAAAGCCCGAATGAAGGATTTGATCACCTGAGGAGAACAAAAATTTGAGGCCCCATCCCTAGGAAAGCCACTCAGGGGTCGGGTGTGTTACAAATTGGTATCAGAGCATGGTTACAACACTTGGCCTACTTGGGCTCATGGACAAGTTGCGTACAAACCATGTTTAAAGAATTTTAAGGGTGACGCCCTACCTTACCTCTTTCCTGAAAAGTCTGGTTAAAATCTCACTAAAGAAAAGAATGAAATCTTTCTATTGTGTGTGTGTGTATTTAAGAAATATGAACCATGTGTTGTTCATGAAATAATAGACTGTTAGATAACAACAAGTGTTTTTTCAGCACTCAAGCAGTCAGTAAATCGTGGGAAACTACAATCATAAAGGATGGTGACACACCATGAGGTGGGGAATGGCTCCCATAATAGATATGAAGAGTCTGACGAGAGGAGGGCGATGGAAACCCCTCCATATCTAGATGAAACTGTAAGAAGCCTCATGGAAGAATTACAAAGTGGCAAGGATGACAATGAGAGATTGATAAAGGAGAAAGAAAAAAAAATGAAAATTAATGCAGTCTTACTGCAGAGCTTATCCAATATACAAAGGCAGTTGCATCATGGACCTGCAAGAAGTCATGTGGACCAAAGACATACAAAGAGAAGTTGAAGTCCACCTGAAATACAAAGACGTGGTCCCATAAGTGGCCACACCAGGAGGAGTACCTCGAAGAAGGTCCAACTTGGAGACAGGGGACACTCATCGAGAGAATCCTCTAGAAAGGAAACTGACAAGTCCGAGGAATATTCTAGTAGCAAACCTAGCTCAAATTCTCAAAGGAAAGGCAAGAAGCGAAATCATTCCAAAAGTCGTGACCTTGATAAGTTCAAGAAATAAAAACCACCCTCTTTCTTTGGAGAGAATGAAAAGGGGGAAGAGACAAAATCTTTTCTTATTGGTTTAAAGAAGTACTTCAGAGTTCATGACTACTCTAAAAACTTAAAGGCTCGAATATCCATCTTCAACCTGAATGGAAAGGCTTCCATTTGGTGGGAAGACCTTAAGAATGTGAAAGGAATCCATGAAGAGGACTTATCATGGAAACTGTTTGAGAAACACTTCAAGAAAAAGTATATGTCTGAGAAATACTTTGATAGGAAGACTAAGGAATTCTATGAACTCAAGATGGGACAAGTCATCATAGAGGAATATGTTAATAAATTCCTTGAGCTGTTGAGGCATGTGCCCTACATAAAGGATGAAAAGGTAAAAGTGCAATGATTTATCAATGGGTTACCTTAGACCTACCAGAACATGATTGAGTTTGACGAGACAAAGACCTTAGAAGACACTATCCGGAAGGTGAGGTATTGTTATGAACAACTCGGGAGTCAGACAGAACCTCACGAGGATTGGAAGAAGAGAGGTTTGGGATTCAATAAGAAGGGGTTTAAATCCTCAATATTTAATAAATATAGGAAGGAATCTAGGATAAGCCTTCCTACTATAAGTGTATATCAACAAAATTTCCCCTCCTAGAGTGGAAATAAACCTTTTGGAGCAACCCCAGGAAATATGGATAACCCAAAGAAGGAACCCTTGAAATGTTGGGGTTGTGGAGAACAAAATATATTGAACGACTGTCCACACAGATAGTAGAACAATAGGAGAGTTTACAACATCCAATAAGCTATCACCGTCAATGATGTGGCTAGGAGTATGCCAGGGATTTATGCAACCATAGATAATAAACAAGCTGACCACCAAGCTTCAGTGGTGGAGATGGAAGGTATGATCACCAACCATACAGTTCCTATTTTAATTGAACTTGGTTCTAATTTGGGTTATGTGGCCCCTCAGACTATTGATAAGTGTAAACTACAACCAATTAGGGATGTTAAGCATGGTTAGTACAACTAGCCACTCGCACTAAAATAAAAGTAGCAAAGGTCATACCATCTTTCCAATTCATTATGGATGGATTGCCCACCCAAGCAACCCTTAATATACTTCCCCTAGGATCTTATGACCTGTTGACTAGTATGGGCTGGCTGGCTGCATATAAAACTAAGTTGGATTGTTACCATAAAACCTTAGAATGTGTAAATGAAGAAGGGAGAAAAATGACCCTCCAAGGGATTCAAAAGCCTGTATTAGTGAGATGGATATCAACCCTTCAAATGAAAAAGTATTGCAGAAAGGGATGTCCTCTATATTCAATATAGGTGTTGGAATATGTTGAGGATGACAGACTGAACCTATAGGACCACCCCATATTAAGAGAGTATAGAGACGTGTTCCCAGAAGAGGTACCAGGTCTACCTTTGAGAAGAGACATTGACTTCTCGATAGAACTTGCACCAGGAGCAGTGCTAGTGTCTAGGATACCCTATAGGATGAGTACACCTGAGCTAGTTGAGATAAAGCTACAACTAAAGGAAATGATGGAAAAAGGCTACATCTAGCCTAGTGTGTCCCCACAGGGAGCACTGGTCCTGTTTGTGAAGAATAAATATGGAACACTCCGACTGTGCATAGATTATAGACAAATCGATAAGACGACCATAAAGAACAAGTACCCCTCACCAAGAATCAATGACTTGTTGGACCAATTAGGGGGTGCTTCCATTTTCTCAAATATTGAATTAAGGTTTGGGTACCATCAAGTTTGAATCAAGGATGAAGACATCCACAAAATAGCCTTCAGGACCAGATACAGTCACTATGAATTTATGGTGGTGCCACTTGGATTAACCAATGCCCCCACCACTTTTATGTGCTTGATGAATAATGTACTCAAAAAATTCCTGGATAGGTTTGTATTGGTTTTCATTGATGATATCCTAATCTACTCCAAGAATAGAGAGGAGCATGAAGAACATATTATGCTTGTACTTCAAGTACTATGAGAGCATCGTATCTACACTAAGTTTAGCAAGTGTGACTTTTTCCAGAAGCAAGTCCATTACTTAGGCCATGTCATTTCTAAAGAAGGAGTGGTAGTAGACCTTGACAAGATCGGATCTATTATGGATTGGCCTACCCCAAAGGATGTATCTGATATCAGATCCTTTATGTTCCTAGAAGGATACTATAGAAGGTTCATAAAAGGATTTTCCAAGATTGGTTATCCAATCATTGCCCTTAAGAAAAAGGGGGTTAAATCCACTTGGACACCAGAATATGAAGAAAGATTTCAGGCATTGAAATACCTTCTGACCCACACACATGTGCTAAAAATCATAGACTCTGATAATGACTTCCTCGTGTGTACAAATTCTTTCAAGGAAGGACTCGAAGGAGTCCTTATGCAAGGACGTGTAATTTGCTATGAATCCATAAATTGAATGGGCATGAAATCAATTATGTGACCCATGATCTAGAGTTGGATGCCATAGTACATGCTTTAAAAATTTGGAGGCATTACCTCCCGGGTAGGATATTTTTACTTATGACAGACCACTATGGATTGAGTCACATGTTTTATCAACCAAAACTCAATGCTAGACATGCTAGGTGGATGGCTCTCCTTAGTGAGTTTGATCTCGAAATCAAACACATCAAAGAAAAGTAAAATAGGGTGGTCGATTCCCTTAGAATAAGTGTGAAAATGATTCACCTGGTAGTGGTGAGAACTCGTGAAACGGATGTCATGGAAAGAGTTAGGAATGCACAAGAAACAGATGCATTCTTTAAGATCGTGACCTCATACCTAAGGCAAGAGCCTACAGAGATAAAGTATGAAGGCTATCAGATGCTTGATGAAGGCCTGCTGACTTACAAAAGCATATTGTATATTCCAAGTTGTGATGAATTGAAGAGGTTCATAATGGACGAACTACACAAGAGACCATATACTGGTCACCCGGGATATAAGAAAATGATCACGACCACTAGGAAACAATTCTATTATCCTTGATTGAAAAAGGACATAGCTGATTATTTAGCTAAGTGTCTAGAATGCAAGAAAGTTAAGGAAGAACACTGGCACCCAATAGGGTTGTTACAACCTATACCAATTCCAAAATGGAAGTGGGAAACCATATCCAATGATTTCATCACCGGATTACCAAAATCGGCCAAGAAGAATGATGCCATCATGGTAGTGGTGAAAAAATTGAGCAAGTCTACTCACTTCATTCCTATCAAATCAACGTGCAAGGAAATAGATATTTCTAACATCTTCATGAAGGATATATTCAGACTACATGGCATGCCTAGGGAGATTGTATCTGACAGAGATAAAAAATTCACTTCAAGATTTTGGAAATCCTTGATGGCTGGTTTTGAGACTAAATTGTTGTTTAGCACAACCTATCACCCTCAAAACGATGGATAGACAGAAAGAGTAAACCAAATATTAGAAGAAATGTTAAGGATGAATGTAATGCATCAACCTAAGAAGTGGAAACACTACCTACCATTGATATAATTTTCCTACAACAACGATTATCAAGAGTCACTAAAGATGAGCCCTTTTGAAGTTCTCTATGGTAGACCATGCAAGACTCCAATCAGCTGGAAAATTACAATCGAACCCGACATGTTGAAAGAAATGGAACAACAAGTGATTCAGATAAAGAAAAATCTGAAAATTGCTCAGGATACATAGAAACATTACATCGACAGAAAGAGAACTCCCAGAGAGTTCAAGACATGAGACCATGTCTATCTAAGAGTTAAACCTAGGAAGAGTTCCTCGAGAATGGGAGCTTGTGCCAAGATGGAACCTTGGTATTGTGGACCCTTTGAGGTATTATATAGAGTGGAACCTGTAGCCTATAGACTAACACTCTCTCCCAGAGTAAAGGCACATAATGTTTTCCATGTTTCATTATTGAAGAAATATGTACATGATTATAATCATATAATTGACTAGTATGTGATCTAGGTGGAGATGGAGGGAGAACTCCTTCCAGAACCTCAATACATACTATATAGGAAGGAAGCCCCACTTAAGAACCGAACCATTGCATAGGTCAAGCTGCAGTGGAAACACTTTGGCCTAGATGAGGCTACGTGGGAAATGGAGGATTCCATGAGACAAACATATCCATTTTTGTTCACTTCTGTATATACAAAGCATGTTGATGATAGATAGAAAATCGAGGAAGATGTTACTTTAAGGGGGAGGGAATTGTAACAACTTGTTTCCCCCATTTTGTAAATATAATATAATGGCCAAGAGACTATGGAAAACAAAATAGGTGTTAATGTTTTATTTGATGGACCTATGTATAAAAGGTCAATGAATGTAAATTATGTTATTTACTAGAAAACATATAAGTGTTGCATGATTGATAAAAGGGGGGGTGTACTAAGAGAGACCATGAATGCTATGAAAACAGATGGTGAAGGGAACCCAAGATGGTTGCGTTAAATTTCACCAAACCAATACCTTACTGGATTTAAATAGGTCAGGACCAGAATAGTCCTCTGACCCAGAAATGAATTACACTCATGATGGTAGGTGGGAAGACCTCCTCAAGAGTTAATGAGGGGATGGGGCAGAGCACCCATATGTAAGGCTTCCAGAACTAACCACGGACTAGGAATTTGATACACACACAACCTTGCTAAGAAAGTAAAGAAAGGAATGTGTGGTGGGAAGAGGAAGACCCGCGAAGAGTGCAAAAACAAGAAGCTAAGATCTCGGGTTCAAGGAAGAACTAAGAGATAAGCATTCTCGTTGTAGTAAATGGTTGAAAAGGTTATGCTACAAGATGATAAACGAGGCTGGTCCTCCTTGATTGGTATCATGTAAACCATTGCCAAGATCTCGCGAGAGGAGGAGAGTAACCTCCATCCCTACTATCGTTGATCCGAAAGAAAGGATTATGTTGCAGATAATCGTGGTCTAGCTTGGGGGTGGCTAGTGGTAAATCCATTAGGAGTGACTGAGCCTCTGTTTGGGAGGAAATGGGCACCCCTTTCAACAGTTGCTTTACGTTATCTGGTTCTGATAACTATTTTCCTTGTTTTATGTATTCATCTGGAATAATGGATGAAAGTTTGTATTTATACATATGTGTATTTATAAATGATTTCTGTGTAGAATGGTTATGATATGTGTATGCCTCCATCTCTTGTAAACTTACATTTATGACTGATAGTATGTATGTCTAGCTTAGTTGTTGAGGTTTCCCGGGGACATAATCTTGTAAGACAACCGAGATAGGAGATATCGTGTTGACCTGAACATGTCAGTTTGAAGAGGATACCTCTTCTAGACCCCTTGTTGTGCGACTGGAATTCTAGAACCAAGTCCTTAACCATTTCATGGTAAATCTCACGAAGGATAACAAAGTTGAAGCCTTGAAAAGGGGAGGTCTCTTCATTTGGAAGACAAGTGGACGAGATCCATTTGAGAGGACCCATATGGCCAATACCTAGGAATCTTAGGTTAAGCCTAAGGAAGATATGTCCCCTTTGGCTTCGGGGCTCCGGAAGTCCGGGACTTCGGAGTATGAACGACCTTACCACCATTATACTAGCTGAAGGCAACTGAGAGACTCAGTTTCTTGTAAGTTTGATTGGCATTAGGCGGTTCCCCAGGTGGTTAGGTGGACCTTCCTGACCAACTAGACCAGGATCTGAAACCCCGAAGGTCGGAGCCATGAATAACTTAGAATCGTAGATCGAGGGATCCTTTGGGTCTCTTCCTAGCCGTTGATATACCAGGGATGCATGGAGCTAGCCCCTTTCTGTTTAGAGATTGGGCACTTCGGGAGATAAGAGAATTTGCATCACAACACTCCCGAAAAATGAATCCGAGGTAACTAGAGACATAGATCTATAAATATACATGGTTGAATCTCGGCCATGTAGTGACGCCACCAGGGTGATGTGGACCCTAGCTTGATGTGCCACATGTCCCTCATATTCATGTGTGTCACATGCCCTATAGGCCCATTGGAACATAACACGTGTCACCTTGACCCCTCCTACATGTTAGTTCCTAATACGTGTCTGCCTAGTGAAGTGAGCGAGACTACGGGAGTCCAGGGCTTCGAGACTCTGGAGGGTCTGGGATGTAGCATTGTAGAGAGACCAAAACGGTCAGAATGTCAGAGCCATGTGGTGATCTTATGGGACTTTAGAGGTTCAAAAATCCAGGCGGTCTCGTGCATATATAGTAAATAGGTGTGAAGCGACAAATCCTTCCACGTGGGCACGATATTCCACTGTGGAGGAAGGAACTTGGAAATAGTACATGTGAGGTGGATCCACAAGGGCACTGTTAGCACTCTGTAAATCTATCTAGCTGAAAGACAGATGATAGAGGTAATTGTTTCAACCAACTTTAAGTTCGATTCTAACCCTTCCAACTAGAGAGGGCTCTCTCGGGCATATAACTATTTAAAATACTCAAAAGATTTGGCAATGCGCGCACATAGGTTAGATTCTACCATAGTGTAAAATTTAAAGTGGTAGGACAAACATAAGAGCAGGGCCATTGGGAAATGGGGTCAATTCCTGAAAACGTATGCAGAGTTATAAGCTATGTATTCCAGAGGGAGCAAAGGAAAAATAGGTATGATTTTCAGCCAAATAAGTAATATGAGATGGTAGAGGAAAAGAAAGGAAGACTACTATCAACAAGAGGCGTCTAATAGAGGGAGAATCTCTTGGTATAACGTTAGAATAAGAAACATGAAGGCTGGCTATTGAAAATAGAGCATTGATCACGGGTGAATTTTGAACCAGTAACCAATAAACATATAACAAGTATAATCAATATGAGAAAGAGCACCAACAGGGTGGATTCTTTCTCTTTCTTAAAGATTATCTCTAGAAGAAAAACACATTTATGAATATGAAATACAAGAAAACATACTAAACATCAACATTGTGACGAATCTCAGCTATCTAAGAAAACCTTATCTGTTTATATTAAATTCCATAAGAAATTACAAAGTTCTCCTGCTACAAGGGCATGCCCCTCTCCAGTAAGTCCAACCATTCATTTTTCTTTTTAATAGTATATATAGATAAATTACATATGGGATCCAAAATGGATCATCTTCTCCAAGATTCCAAAAATAGATATCGGTTACAAAGGGAGTAACATACCAAAATCAAACTCCTACTTTCTAGGGAACATTATAAACATAAAACCAATTTTTTTTAGATCTTTACCCTAAATGCCACTTGTCTGCATCATCATAAGATTCTCTGAAATATACTTAATTTAGATTTCAATTTATTTCAGGTTTGCAATCTCTTCCTTTAAGGTGTCAAGCCAACCAGGTTGGTTTTCTTCAGTACCTTTGACCGTTCTAGCTTTAGTCTCCTTCTTCCATCGCTTGTTTCTTTTACTCTTGCCATCTCACATGTAGTATCCATTTTCATATCCATTAATGATCAAATCCTTCATAATAGGATTCAATCTGATTTATTCACCTAATCCTGGTTCATCTACAGATTTTGTGTGAAATTTTGTTTCCAGTATTTGCACAACATGCCTTTCTTTCTTCTTAATTGATAGTTTTTTCATACTATTCGAATTTACCAGTTTGCTGAAGGCCACTAGATATTTCTTCTCTATTTCCTCTAGTTTTCCCAGAAACAGGAGCCCATTTCTCTCAACTATACAAGAATTGGATGAATGATTTGATTTGCGGTTATCCTACTCCGGAATAAAACATCAATTACCCGAAATAGAGTAATTCCACCTATGTTCTGAGTAACGGTCACCATCGAGTGATAATCATGAGCTACTGACGAAAGTCCTTAAAGGGATAATGAATTATCACGTTCAACCATCGATTTCCAATGATGAGTCTTTAAATCGGTTATTTGGTGGCACTTACTTGGCATCACACAAACGAATGATGCCCAAACAAGTGTGTTGAGATGATTTCACTGGCTGTCAATTTTCCTTTCCACATGTGACCCTTGGATTTAATACATTTATTAATATTTGACACATGATTTCGGGGTGTGATTGAGTGGTTTTGAGTTCACCCACTTTTCCCCCTGAAATGCATCTAGTGGTGCCATGTTATCTCGAGACGAAACCATGGTATTCTTATCATCCCACTTTCAAAAAATTAACCTCCGCGCTAGTACTCGGCCCGATATGCTCCATGATCATTGATCTGTGGTGCCCACAATCTGTGACCTACCAAGTCCCATCGAATTCACACTTCCGCTAGACATAGCCCCGTCTGCTATATATGACCTTGTCCTCCCGTTTATCGCACCTCTACATCAATTTAGCCTCCTGCCAAATCCCAAAACTTGGATTCCATATAAAAAAATTTATAACGATAACATGGGCTCAAACTAGGGATTCTATCCTCCCTACGATGTAGCAAAGATAATAAACTTTGTGCCTTATCCATTGGAGCTTCTCTCATAATAGAGGTACCCCTGTAGGTGAGGAGAAGATATCCGAGTATTCTTCTATGACCTTATCTACTTGCTTTTGTTGTGTGGAGAGGTCGACCGCAGAGACCCTGGATGTGGCTGTGATCTTCACTTATTCTGAGAGAAAATCATGAAGAAGACAAACTTCCCTATCTGAGAGATGACCTTCCTGCATTGCTTAGTAGGGATTAAGGAAATAACACTAGGTGGGACTGCCTCGGGTATCACATTGGGCAATGGTGCACTGGGGGTTAGATCGATGGGGTGCTTGACCTGAAAGTGCAGAGGTACCCCTATAGGTGAGGAGAAGATATCCAAGTATTCTTCCATGACCTTATCTACTTGCTTCTGCTGTGTGGAGAGGTCATCAGCAGAGACCCTGGATGTGGCTGTGATCTTTCACTTATTTTGAGAGAGAATCATGAAGAAGACAAACTTCCCCATCTGAGAGATGACCTTCCTACATTTCTTAGCAGAGATCAAGGAAATAGCACTAGGTGGGACTGCCTCGGGTATCCTGTAAATTTTTTTGTTCAAAGTAATAATAACACTACGAGGCCTAGACTCATATACAACATGACGTTTCCATAAATAAGGTTGGCCCAAAAGAACATCACAAACTTCGAGAGGAGCAACATCA
>JZKD02S1657910.1:557571-570861 GCA_000966675.3 Picea glauca
TTTTCTGGCTACCACTATCAACGATGAATTGCAGTGGGGTTCCTTTTACCCACATTTGTGAATGGAAGAGGCGCTCTCCTTCTTCTGGCTCGTCTGGTTCACTATGCTAGAGCTTTGTGGTAGCAACAGTGGCACTAGGTTCCGTGTCAATGATATGTATTCCCCTTTCTAGTTTTGGCTCAGAGTTAGAACCTGCATCTGATTTAGAGGCTTTCACTTTGGGCACCAACGACTGCTTTGAGCGGCAGTCAACAGTGTTATGCCAAGGGCTCTTATGGAAGTCGCACCACTTCCCAGTATCTTTCTTTGTCTTTCTGGTGTCCTTCTTTTCTCGTGGATTGGACTGGTTGTCCTGATACTGTCCATGTTTTCTCTGCCCTTCATTTTGTGGGTTGGGGCCGCCCTTTCCTGGCTTTTGTTGTGAGGGGTTCCCAGGCCCAAATTGCCGCATCTTTTGTTTGAGCTTCTGCTTGATTTTGACGACATATCGGTAGGCCGCGCCTAAGGATGAGATGTCCAGAAATTCCATTTCGGTATGGATGTATCTATGCAAAGAATCGTGATACTTGAGAACCATATGTCGCTCTGAATATTTGATACCTAGCTTGGTGTGCAAGGTATGGAATATATTTGTGAAATCTGGCACTGCTTGGTCTCTTTCTTGCTGCAGTGTGGTCCATTTGGTATACAGGTTGTCATAACTTCCGACAGGGTAGTATTGTTCCTTGATATCATCCCTGAAGGATTCCCAGGTGGTTGTGACTAAAAATAATGAGGTTTCTTTTGTTTCCTTTTTCTCACAGAAAGTTTCGCACCAATCTTTGACATGGGGAATGGCTTTGAGGAGAGAAAAAATAATCTTTTCTCTATTCGAAAAGTCATGGACAAAAAAATATCTTTCTAGTGGATTCAACCACTTGTCTACAACATATGCATCTATCTGAACTTCAAATATAGGAATATCAAGTTTATTTGTACCTTGAAGGGGGCGGTGCCTCCATTCGAAGAAGATGCGTCACCTGTTGGTAGCTGTCGAAGGATTTGCACAAAACTATCCATCATCTCGTTCCTATGTTGCATGAGGGCTTACTCAATCAAAATTTTGAAAGGATCTCCTGTCCCATCATATTTATTTTCTCCTTCCATGAGAGGTCACTTGGGCATGCAAGAGCTTCTGTCCTCAAGAGAAACAATCTCGAGACCCAACTCTTTGTACTCCGACCTCGTTGGGGACATGCATTAAGACGACAAGGAGCAAACCGATATTATACCACTGATATGGATTTTATGAGAAGAACGAAATGAATACAGATTATTAATAGGTTCTTAACACAAAAATAACATAGATACAGTAAAACTGGTTTTCTATTCAATAACGAAATAAGCTGAAACTATAAAATGCAACGGAAACAAGCTTGCTAGAATGGTGGCGGCTTATCTCTGAGAAGAGATGTGACAACTACGCGCATTCACAAGAAGAAGATTGCAATGAGGCTCAAAAGGCATTTTCACAATAAAAAAGAATTCCAAAAACCCTAGACATCCAAAAACCTAACCCTAGGAGATGAAGCGCCAAAAGTCATGTGGGCCCTGTTTGGGTAAGTTAGTACATGAACTTCACGGGGTCGTAACTTTTGCATACGATCTCTGTTTTAGGCGTGTGATATCCCGTTGGAAAGGTATCATCGAGGATATTAATTTTTGGGGCTCAATTATGCCTTATGATATCATTAAGAAACGCGACCCCTAGAAACCTTCATTTAGGCCCTTAAAATGGCCTCGGAAGTTAAAACTGCTTAAAATAGTAAATTGTCAAAATTGTCAGAAAATTGTTTTGAGCCAGTTGGAAAAGGTGGGTGGCCAATGATATCCATATGGATCAGTGCTATACCTTGACATGTCACCAATGTTCATTGAAAACCGAAGTCTGCGCACCACTCTCACTTGGAGGTCGAGCGCTGGATATACTGCTAACATATAACTGAACACTTTATTTGGAGGCCCAAACTTGAAAATGCTTGATCCACAAGATTATTCACACCTACCTACCCTAACTTCTGAAATGAACTACCAATCAAGTGAAATCAAATTTCCAATGCAACCATGCCAACATTTTATCCACTACTTGTTTACTTTGCACATGCTTTCTCCAAAGCCTGTTTACTGATAACCCATTCGAGAAGTTATATATGAATTCAAATCTCAGAATTTAAAAAATATTGGGACTTTTTACTATTTCTAACAAAACTACAAATGGATCTTCCAACACATGCATAAAACAACAAGCATGTTTCACTTCTTCCACTGCATTCTTGCTTTCATGTGATTTACCTTATTGATTTCCACCAAGAGGCTGAAAAAATTGCTGAGACTTTTGGAAATAACAATCTTCTGAATTAGAAGACATTGCTGGCTGAAATGAAACCCCTGGTAGAAAGAAATCCATATCTAATACTGACGTTTATTGGCCATCATCTTCATCTCTAAGCTTACAAACCATCATAAGATGTAAATTCTGATTGTTAAAACTCTCCATATAACATGCCACGGGGTCATGAAACATATGATAAAATATTTCTTTTCGATGAACCAAAATAGAAGGATAGACAATCTTCACAAGTGTTGGTTTTATTTGCTCTTCTTGTTTAGTCTTAAAACCATAATCTTCAAAGGAATGAAGTAAGACAACTGTTTCTTTATGATCTTTCTGCATTTCTGATTGAATCATGACATACATTGTTTTATTGTCCCCCTGAAACTCTATGTCATCTATTTGTTCATTTCTCAAATTCTCCATAGATGGCGTCTTAGAGCCTTCATACACGTCCAAGCCATTTATAATTTGAACAACTACGTCATTCATAGGGGGAGCAAGACAACTTTGAAACACTTTGTTTTGATGGAAATCTAGTTGAATATCTTCATAAACTTCATAAGAAGGCAAATGACTTTGAACAACAACACGTTTACCAACTTTCTTTGTTTGCTCGTGATTGGCTCTTAACAATTCAAAGGAAGAGAAACATAATGGAATATAGCTTTCATTTTCAAGTCTATTTCTTTCTTCAAATTCAACATCATGCCTGGAGGGTTTCTGATCCGAAACATTATTAACATTTTGTTTCAACAATTTGAAAGAAGCAAAACATAATGGCAAGGTTCTAACACCTGATTCAAAAATTTCTTCATTTTCTTCATTGCTATCATATGCACTTTTTTCAATTTCTTTGGATTGTTGAACACACTCATTTTCAAATTTATCTTTGACCAATGACTACAATTTTGAACTGAGAAGACCTTCTATATAAAAAGTAAAAGAGTCATCAAACACATGGGAATATTGCTGCAATTTCTTGTCAATTTGTTCCAGTGAATCAGTGTGATTTTGCATCAACACACACTCCTTTGATTCAATGATGATTTTAGGATTTTCTTTCAACAATTTAAATGAGGAAAAACATAAAGGTAAAGAATTTCCTGCAGTTGTTTCAGTGCTTTATTTTTTGTAACTGTGATATGTAGGTTGATTGCTCTCATTACCCTACTGAAAATGAACATTTTCTGATAGAGAACATGTCATTGGTTGTTCTAGGAAGTCAACATCATAATCATCATCATATTCATCATATGTAGGCAAATCAACAAGATTTGCAATGTCATCTAACAAGAAAAATCTTGGGACATCAACTTGTTCCTCAACAAGCTGATTTGCAAAATCATCTTCTTGACTATCTACAAATGAATAAATGAAACAACCAGCTCCATGCTTATCATGGGGTGGATCATAAGCTACATAAGTTCCCTCTCTTTCAATAAGTGGAATATAATCCTTTTCAAAATCATTAGCATTTAAAACTTCAAGAGGACCTATGATATTATCAATTTTATGCTCAAGATTCCAATCAATTGTTTTTTGTTCATAGTCACTTTCATTTCTTGGATTATCCAACCCCTCATTTTGAATATATTCACATGCTTTTATATTGTGTTGAATCTCCTGAGAATCATTAAATATTTGTTGTAAGGTCTTAGGTCTTCTTTCCATTAGGAGGAAAGACAAATCTAGATGAAGAGTAGTGGCATACTAGATCATGGCAACAACTTCAGTGGGTTGAATTTCCTTGGGAAAATCGTAATAAATACTGGAAAACATTCTACTGAATGTAGAAATAGTTTCATTTCTTTTCCTTTTCAAGGCATAGAATTTTGTAAGTTGTAGATCCAGAGATTTCTTCTTTAATACCCCAAAACTTCGGAAAAACACTCTTCAATTCTTCCCATGAGCTAATTGTCTATGGCTGCAAATGTTTAAACCATTCTTTGGTATCCCCTTTCAAGTATTGAGAGAAGGACCTCATACAAACCTCGTCATGGTCAATCTCAAACAAATCTATAAAATGATCAAACTCTTGGATGTGTTTTTGGGCTATGATGGCATCAGGTTCCCCATCAAACACGTGTAGGTACTTATAATGATTTGGAGGAAAATCATGAAGGATGTGAGGTAATTTTAAGGGTTTGTATCTATGCTGAGTCTTGGAGGGTGTTGGATCAAGTCCAGGAGGTGAAATATCAGCCTTGGTTTCATGAGGCTCATCAACTTGGTCATGATTATCACATGGCTCAGATGGGATATTTTTATAAAAATCAGTGATAAAATGAGGAGATATCTGTATAACTTTAAGAGGAGGATATACAATTTCAATATTATCATGATCATCATTTGCATGTAGTAGGTGAATAAAAAATTGTTTAGCATGTTCAAGAAAAGACAAAAGGTAATTAATAACAAAAAATGTTATGTCTTGGAAAAAACTCAACTTTGGGTACTTTTTTTCTCTCATGATGTCCTTTCATACCTTTGTCAAGGGATCTCATATTCTAGTGTAGTCTCTGAATCACATTTGAAGCTTGCATGGAGTCGCCCATAAAATTTCCAGGTTACTGAGTCTCTGGGCAGTGGAGTCGCCATGAATATTTTGAATTTTAGATTCTTGAAAATGGAGTCTCCAGGTGAATGATATGCAACCTTTCTATGTCCGAATACTTTTCACCATCAGTACTCAGATATGAACTTTGTCATTTCTCCTAGGGAAGGTTTCACCTTCGGTCCTGGGCAACGACACCAGAATGTTAGCACTTTGTAAATCTGTCTGGATGAAAGATAGATGACAGAGGTAACTGTTTCAACCAAATTTACGTTGGATTCTGACCCTTTCAACTAGAGAGGGCTCTATCGGGCATATAACTATTTAAAATACTCAAAATACTCAAAATATTTGGAAATGTGCACACATAGGTCAGATTCTGCCATAGTGTAAAATTTAAAGTGGTAGGACAAAACAAAAGTGCAACGACATTGGGCAATGGGGTCAATTCCTGAAAACATATGTAGAGTTATAAGCTATGTATTCCAGAGGGAATAGAGGAAAAATAAGTATGATTTTCAGCCAAATAAGTAATATGAGATGGTAGAGGAAAATAAAGGAAGACTACTATCAACAAGAGGCATCTAATAGATGGCAAATCTCTTGGTATAAGGTTAGAAGAAGAAACATGAAGGATGGCTACCGAAAATAGAGCACCGATCATGGGTGAATTCAGAAACAGTAAGCAATAAACATATAACAAGTATAATCAATATGAGAAAGAGCACCAGTAGGGTGGATTCTTTCTCTTTCTTAAAGATTATCTCTAGAAAAAAAACACATTTATGATCTTGGTTCATCTGCAGATTTTGTGTGAAATTTTGTTGCCAGTATTTGCACAACATGCCTTTTTTTCTTCTTAATTGATAGTTTTGTCATACTATTCAAATTTCCTGGTTTTCTGAAGGCCACTGGATATTTCTTTTCCATTTCCTCTAGTTTGCCTGGAAACAGGAGCATATTTCTCTCAACTGTACAAGAATTGGATGAATGATTCGATTTGCGGTTATCCCGTTCTGGAATAAAACGTCAATTACTCGAAATAGAGTAATTCCACCTGTGTTTTGAGTAACAGTTGCCATCAAGTGTTAATCATGAGCTACTTATGAAATTCCTTATAGGGATAATGACTTATCATGTTCAACCATCGATTTCCAATGACGAGTCTTTAAATTGGTTATTTGGCGATGCTTACTTGGAATCGCATAGACGAATGGCGACCAAACAAGTTTCTTGAGATGATTTGACTGGACGCCAATTTTCCTTTCCACATGTGACCCTTGGATTTAACACATTTAATGATATTTGACATGTGATTTTGGGGTGTGATTGAGTGGTTTCGAGTTCACCCGCATTTTCCCCCGAAATGCATTCGGTGGTGCCATGTGATCTCGAGACGAAACCATGGTATTCGTATTGGCCCACTTTCAAAAAATTAACCTCCATGCTAGTTCTTGGCCCGATATGCCCCATGACTATTGATCTGTGACTTGCCAGGTCCTATTGAGTTCACACTTTCGCTAGACTTAGCCCCGTCCGCTAGATATAGCCTTGTCCTCCCGTTTATCGCACCTCTACACCGATTTACCCTCTTGATAGGTCCTGAAACTTGGATTTCATATAAAAATTGCTATAGCGATAAAAGGTGACATGTGGCCCTCAACAATAAATGCCCAAATAAATTCGAAGAGATATATCCGTCATTTTTGGGCTCGGTTTTGAGCATGGAGATCGTGGTTGGAAAACTATGGATGAGGAGAGTGTAGTAGAAACCCTGGATGAAGGATTTGATCACCTAGGGAGAATTTTTTTTTGAGGCCCCATCCCTAAGAAAGCCACTCAAGGGTTGGGTGTGTTACATAATGTCAGTCTTGCACTATTTTCTAATTGGGTCATATGTACCATAGAGATCAATCTATACACATATTCCTTAGAAAATATGGGTCACGTATCAACCACCCTAATCAAGATGTCATGTCCTTAGGGGGAGGAATATTCAACCTGATCAGGACAATAATTGTGCCTCAGGAGAGTATCGGTCCTAAACCATTTTCCTAGTCAGGCCACAATCTATTCCTTAGGAAAATATCATTCCATGATACGTCAACATTCTATCAATTTGGACCATTCTCCACTGGGAGAATGTATGTCCACCAACAATTTTTTCTTACTGGACCATTCTTCACCTAAATAATCTTTTTCCACCATCACACTGACTATCCATCTAGCTGGAAATCATCTCCAACACTCGTGGTAGTCTCCATGGAAATCAAATAGTAGCATACAGCTGCTACAATTCCATCCAATAGAACATAAATGTTTCTATCCATAGTAGTACATAACTACTACCAAGTGGTACACAACCACTCCCAGTAGCACATGGCTACTAACCAGTGACACATAGTCACTACCAGTGGAACACATCCATCACAGTAGAATACAACTACTATCCAGAGACATACAATTTCCACAACAATCAAATCATACCATATGATATCATCCAGCATCAACAATTTCATCATCTACATCACCTCTAAGCTGTACTATCATGATGTGAATGCATCATATCTAAGTTTTACTTGTGTGATCTGGAGTATCATCTACATCATCTCCAAGTCATACTAGCAGAACATATCTAACATGATGTCAATACATCATATCTAAGTTGTATGCCACCTATAAGATGTGACCGCATGATGTAGATCAGTGCCTCACTGTGTCACCTCTAAGATGTATGATCATCACTAAGTTGTACTAGCATGAAATATCTAGCATGATGCAAATGAATCATATTTAATTTGTATGCCACATCTAAGTTGTACTCGCATGATCATATCTAGCATGACACGAGCCCCCTGCATCATCTCTAAGTTGTATGGTCATCTCTAAGTCGTACCAGCATGACATATCTAGCATGATGTCAATACATCATATCTAAGTTGTATGTCATATCTAAGTTGTACTCGCATGGGCATATCTAGCATGATGCGTATCACCAACATCGTTTCTAAGTTGTACTAGCATGAACATAACTAGCATGATGTCAATACATCATATCTACACTGTATGTCCACCTCTAAGTTGTACTAGCACTATGCTCCTCATGCCACTATATCAAAAAATCCAACTGTATGTATCATATCTGAGTTCTAATAGCATGATCATATCTAGCATAATGCAAGCATCATCTCTAAGTTATATTACCATCTCTAAGTTGTACTAGCATGATATAGATCAACATCTCACAGATAAACCATGATGCCACATATCAGTCCTCCTTCCCAACCGAGGAAGTCATATCCTCCCTTTAAACCAAGTGAGAAATATCCACGATCCTCAACTTGTCCCTCAAGTATGAAAATTTTATCTTGGACAAATGATTTGTCAAAATATCTGCAGTTTTCTCATCAATAGAGATATATTGGAGAACCACTTCTCCCCTCTAGACATTATCACAGAGAAAATAGTACTTGATCTCAATGTTCTTCAACTTTCCATGGAACACCAGTTTCTTTGAGATCCTCACATAGCTCTATTTATCACAATATATCACAGTCGAATCGAACACCTAATCAAAAAGTCCAGAAACCAACTTACGGAGCCACATTGCTTCTGTACAAGAATCACAAGCTACAATATACTCTGCTTCTGCAGTGTTGAGTAGAACATACTTATGTTTTCTATTATCCCGTGATATCATATCATATCCCAAATTGAAACACATACCAAAGTACTATTTCTATCATCTACACTCCTTGCCCAATCTGAATTAGTAAATACATGCAGTTGTATATCACTGTTTGAGACATATCTCAAACCATAAGTTATCATCCCAAAAAGATATATCAAGATATGCTTTGCAGCTATCCAATGCTCTTATCTAGGCTTGACCTGGAACTGGCTCAACATGTTCACAACAAAGAAAATGTATACCCTAGTATTCACCAAGTACATCAAGGAGCTAATCAACTGTCGATATAGGGACAAGTCTGCTGGATCAGAATCAAAATCTCTCAACTTATTCAAATCTCTTACCATGGGATTTTTCATGGATTTACAACATACTTCCCTTGTCCTAGGAAGACTTCGCCATGACTTTTCCATACTTCTAATCCCAAGTAGTAGTGCATGAGACCAAGATCCTTCATGTCAAATTCATTGGATAAGTCCTTCTTACACTGAATAATGAGAGGCTCTGCACCTGTTAGGAACAATTCATCATCATATAACAATAGAATCATAGGTGCATTATTCACAACTTTGTAATAGATATTTGGATCGGCACGACTCTTGGAAAATCCAAGTCTTTTAAAGCAACTATCAATATGTGCATACCGATATCTTGGAGATTCCTTGATTCCATACAAGGCCTTCTTCAATATGCATACATGGTTTTCTCTTGGGTGTACTTCAAAACCTTGAGGTTTCTCTATGTATACCTCTTCCTCAACTACTTCATTGAGAAAGGTGGTCTTTACATCCATCTGTTGTAAACTCCAAACCATGGATGCTACTAGATATATGATGGCTTTGATAGATGTATATCTAGCAACTAGAGCAAATGTCTCATCATAATCTTCTCCCTCGTGTCGGGATAAATCTCTAGCCAAAAATCTTTCCTTGTATTTATCGATACTTTCATCCACTACATGCTTTGTCTTGTAAACTCATTTAGGCGCAATTTTCATACATAATTTTTCATGATTGATATTCTTCCATTACAGCTTCCTTCTATTCTTTCTGCTTGACTACTTCTTCAAAGGTGGAGGGTTCTATAACTGGAATATGGTTTTGACTTCTTTCTTTCTCTGAAATTTCTATCTAAAGCACCATACTTCTCTGCATGATCTCATAAGTTCATGTTGGTCTTCTTTTCTTAGTCTTATTGTTGAAACATATAGTTTTCTTAACTTTAGACTTTAATAATTGTCTTTTGAATAAGAATAAAACTCGCTCGAGTTTCACTATGGATAAAGTCTTTCGATGTATCCAATGATCTAAAATTCTTAAAGGTGATGGAGCCACCCTTTCATCAAAAAGTCAGATTGCTAAGGACAACATTTTAAAATGTCGAGTTTCGGGGTTTCGCGATACTAACAGTTTGACATGTAAAGAACCCCAAAATCTTGATAAACGAAGTCACGACATTAGTTTAAAAGTAAAATTGGTTAATTAAACGATTAAAAATGATTAAAGAAAATTAAATCTTGTCGTAATTTCACGTTTCGGGAATCCTTCTCCAGATCCCGATACATAAAGTCATGAAACCTTTATTAATCACGAATAATTAAAAAAAAGTTAAACATGATTAATATCACTAAATCTTTTCGCATTTAGGAAATCAAGAGTTTACTATTCATTACATTCAAAAAAAACCAAAACCCGAGGTCCCAAAAGCTTTGAGTTCTTAAGCATGATTAATTTATATTTTAAATGAAAATTAATGATGTAAATTGATATTTCGCACATTCACGTTTTGGGATATTTCAATGTTGTTACACCCAAAACTCCTGGTCGCGAAACGCCGAAATTTGGTAATATTTATTATGGATCAACGAAAATATTTTCTAGCATAAGGTACATATCTCTATATGTACCCTACTCATTAAAACAAATAAATTCATCAACCGTAGAAACATGCCCGAATTAATGCAAACTGAGAGCAAATATAAGTTTTTTATTTAAAATTTCATTTTTACTTTCAGCAAAGTAGTAAATTTTACTCAAGGAAAGCTTATGCATTCTCCTCTGTAACAGGTATTCCCATTTTATTACAGGCATCATGGCACCCAAGAAAATGTTGAAGGAGAGTGATGAGGCTAGTGAAGGCTCAAATCCGAACTCAAACATTCTGTCTGACACCACGCCACATGCTGTAGATTCAATCAGGTCTTGGATGCAGATTTTGGAAATCTTGGAGCGCGAAGTCATAAATTGCCCAAATGATTATGGAGATGAAATGAATGAAAATCTTAGAACTAAACTCAAATCTATAGAAGAGTCTGAACTTCATAAAATATATACATGGCCAAAACTCGTGCCATATAATGACATGATAAGATGGGCTCTAGAGAACACCGATGTGCAGACCAGGAGCATCATAAATCACCAAAAGGTCGTTGTCGTCTCTTTCAGGCCATAGCACATCCAAGTAATGTACAAGCTATCCTCTGATCCTAAATATATTTATAATGCTACATTCGTAGAATACTTTCAATGAAAAGAGTGTCCAGTATTAGAATCAGCTTTGAATTTCGCTAGAAATCCCCACCATGTTTTAAAGTATTACTGAAAGCAAGGTTGTAAATATAACAATGTTTCAAGCTCAGGCATTGGAAGTGCAATAGAAACTAGAAGAAACTCAACAAAGCCTGCTTTCTAAGGTAGAGATCATCTAAAATCCTTTTCAGGAAGTTAATCAATCATTAGATAATATTGGTTTCAAAGAAAGAGAGGCTACTGCAGCCCAAACCACTTTTCAAAAAGAGATCATGTCATCGGCTAGAGAAGAAGTACCTGTAATTCCCAGATTGACTATTGGAGAACAAATCAAAGGTGATGTAATATTGAAGACATGGGAGGCCAATATATCCAGGAGTAAAAGAATGGTCAAAGAAATAAAAGAGGATTGTGGAGAGGTTTTTGACTTGCTTAATAAAGAATCACTAGGCATTGGAAAAGATGATTGTTCTGAAATACTAGAACAAATCAACATTGTAAAGAATCAACTTGACATCAAAGAAATCTTAAAGGAATCCCAAATTGAAATTTCACAGCTGAAGCAGGTTGACATCGCTCAAATAGATAGATGGCTGGTAAAGCCAAATTTACAGTTACAGTCAATGACTTCTGAAGATAAAAATATAGAAGATAGTTTGCGACAATCACAGAAAAAAGTTGTATCTTTTTGAGGCAAAAGATGTGGTAGAACCTTCAATACTATTAGTACAATTCTTAAGCAGGTGCGTCACATGTCTCGAGAAAGGTGAAGGAAATAATTCAAAGAATCAATGAAGTAACATATGCATACCTGTTCTGTCGATATGAGAGAGAGATAGAAAAGAACCAAGTAAAAGGTTGGGGTTTTCATTTTTGTAACCATTGCTATCTAGGAATAACAAGAATTCCAACCGCCCAGGGTTGAGAACCTTTTGTATAAATATATTTTCAAAAGACTAAAAACAGGCTGCTTCTTGCCGATTGTAATAGAGAAATATCTCCCCTTTGAGAATTAATACAAGTGCAGACGAGAGACTCCATATTTCGTCAATTTTGAGTTATGTGTTCTTCTGTTCTTTCATATTTCAGTATCATTATTCATATGTCTTTGATGAATGCCTGATCGCAATTTAGTACAACTTCTACTGTGGTTATATATTTCATCTAGTTATTTGATTTCTTACAAATTTTCCTTTGTGTTTGCTATTAGCAAATACAAGACCTGTGAGTTAGTTAGATTTCTACATTTTAGGCTTCATTAAAGATTGTATCATCTATTTTCTTCTTTTGTAGCAGGGTAAGATTATTTTGTGATTGATGCCTTGCTTTGTTTAAGCAAATTGATGTTTTTCTCTCATTACATTCATTATTTTCAAGTTTAACTCAGATACAAAAAACAACCTTTGAGTTGTTATACCATTAATTCAATTTTAGGAACTTTTCTCGTTTAATTGAAAATAGAAAAAACAAATATTAAAAACAAAAGATACTTTGCCTGTTTCTTTTCTCCATGTCTATACCTGTTGCAGGGAAACTTAATATTGAGCCTAGTCTTAAAGATCAGACCAACATTGCTTTAACCTTGTTTAATATCATCTTAGAGACCACTAATACTTGGGGTGAGATTGAACGCTCATGGGTAGCGATTGAACAAGACATAAGTGATTGCGAACGTTGGGAAGCTAGGCAAAGACAACTTAGGAATCAACTATAGCTTCTTGTAACATCCCGCTCTGGCACACTGAGAACACTTATTATTTGAGGACACTTGCTCGCAAGTGATCTAGACCCTTTTTGATGTTAGACCTTTTATATTTGATTATGATGTGATTGACAGATGACATGATGTGTTACTATTTGATGTAGACGGGTGCTATTGACTCAGTTTTATTAAGTGTGCAGGGTTTTTGACCTTGAGGATGTAGAGGCATCGGTAGAACCCCCTTGGACTCCAGACTGAGTCAGGGAGTGTGCTTTTGGGTTGATATGTTTACTATGATGTTTTATTTGATTTGATGATTCGATGTTGACATTTCTGACATGATTATTGGTGATGCAGGCTGACGATAGCTTTCCGACTTGACTCACATATGGAGTAAAGAGGCCACACACGATTGCAGAGAGGTTGAGGGAGAGGGGTGGA
>JZKD02S1657910.1:585985-624458 GCA_000966675.3 Picea glauca
TATGTATATTTATATTATAAACAAATTGTAAACAAATAAAGTTAAGCATGTGAAAATAAAATGAAATTAATAAGGAGCGCACATACTCTTTGAGTTTTTGAAAAGAAAAAGAAAATAAAATAATATAAACAAAATAAATTAAAAAGAAAAATAAGAAAATCAAAAGGGAAAAGGGGGGAAAACCTAAGAAAAGAGGAATTAGGGTTTGAAACTGAATAAAAGAAAGGGAGAGGGGGAAAGAAGGGGACTTTTGCTCAGATTGGTATTGTTATGCTGTAGACTAGAGAGACTGGACTGATTTCTTGTAGGAGTTGGGGATTCTCAACAGACTTGAGTGGTAGCTCAGCCTTGGAGGTGAGCTGAGAAGCTAGTTACTCTCTGATTGTGTGTGGCCCCTTTGCGGCTCGGGGCGCTGAGGGGGAAGAAGAGTACCCCTAGCGTTTGGCTGGGAGGTACCAGTGGGTTCTTTGTGGTCGGCAAGCAGGAGCAGGAGCGGCACGGCGCGTGGACAACACTTGAAGACGGCACTGAGGCAACGGTATGATCTTTAAATTTGTAGTAGAATGCATGGTAATGGCGTGGTAAGTTTATGAAATGACTGTGTAATTTTTACTTATCATTCTGGTCTGTGTAAAAGGAAAAATATTTACTTCTCATAGTTGTGACTGTGTAAATGTCCATTATTAGATGTTCCCAGTAATTGTATGTGCAATAAAACCACTGAATCGCAGGCATTGTTTGCTGGCTGTTATCCAATCTAGTTAAAACCAGAGATAACCGTAGCTACTTGGCTTGGGTTTGGTCTTGCATATGCATATGTTTACAATTACGCTTCCAAAAAAATATATTGTACAATGTACCGAATTGAATCCGTATATATTTCTGTTTACATTATCTGGTAACTGTATGCAATGTGCCGAATTAAATGATAAAGTTAGGAGACATTGAAGCTGACTAAGATCGAATGGCGTGACTGTTTCCTTTCCCATCGATTAATGGAATCTTGATGTTGGGATTTTGAATATATCTACTGTTCCAAATAACTTTACTGCCATTCAATATTTATTTAATCTATCCATTCCTTAGTCCTATCCCTGTAAAAAGAAAAAAAAAAGAAAAAATAGAGAGTTCTTTAGCAGTCATTCTTTAGTCTTGTAAATAGAGAAAATTAATCCAAAATAAAACCGTGGCGGTCAGCTGATATGAAAACCCCCCTTTTTTTTATTGTCCGACATCAGCACTGTAGTTCCTGAGTAAACGTTAAAGTAGTTGTAAGTTTACCGAGACACTCTTACTTCCCTTTATCCTTGATTAAAGTTGGAGTTATCCTGAGCGTTTGCATTGAGCGAACTCCTTGAGCATTCATGGCTGGACGCTTCCATTCGGAGGAAAATTCTCACCTATGAGTATCCTACGTGAGCGTAGGCCCTTTCTGGAGCGCCTTCTTATTGAGCGTGTTGGACTGTGCATCCTTCCCGATTGTATCTGCGCATTCACCTGCTTAAAAGTGATACGACCCTTTGCTCGTATTGAAATGCTGATGCGTGAAGTCTCCTTGTTCTCCTTACCCTATTCTATTGAGGACCTGTCAATGTGTAATCCTTTAACCATGTTCCGCTTTTCAAAACTATATCTACTACAGTGCACATCTTACCTGGTCAGCAACAGCATTAAGAAAAATGCTATGGAACATGAACAAATTAATGGATATTGTTAGGGTGAATAAAAAGCAACCTTAATAGGCTAGTCACATCAGAGTTACAATTGTAATGTAATATGAATACATAAATAATCTGTATCATAATAACCATAAATTTAGGGTTGTGGTTTTATTTTTTCAAATTTAAAAAAAAAAATGATAGCAAGAGATTTCGGTTACAAAAATATTTATATTTTTCATAAATTTTAAATAAAAATAATATTTAGAGAGACTGAGGAAGTGTACCCTATGGGGTAACTGAATCCATCTTTTTAAGCTTGTCAATCTCTACGTGGGATTAACATTGCGCGAGGGTCTCCTTGGGCTCAGTACCACTCATAGTTTAATGTTCTGGCTATAGCTCGGTCTGCTAACCTCTATCGGTTGTCTGCGTTTTACAGTTGTCTTGTTGGTTGGCAGTAACACCCTTACCCCGCCAGACTGTAGATGCCTCGGACTAATAAATTACTGACCAGCAAGTTATTTCACTTTTAAGTCGAACGGTATGCCTCGAAATGGTCAGCGCTGGAATGAATGATCATTAATTTCCTCTGATCTAACCTAGAAGGCAGAACCCTCGGGTTCAGGATTAAAGGCGTTGGACAACGTGTGGGGTTTCTGCAATTTCCCTGGCCTGCATTCTACTGCCCGATTTACCCTTACGAATTTACGTTCCAGCGTTCTTGCTGAGTATGCTCTTTTGGTTTTGTTGTCAGTCACTGGATCACGAATCTCCCTGGTCATGGCCTCCACCCAACATTTATCTCACTTCATTAAGCACGAAAAGCAACATTTTGCTTCACGGCAATCCAGGAAAACCTTTTTAATCTTAAATTCGATAATTCTTACTGAATTAAATTTTTATAAAATTTATTAATTAAATCTTTATTTCAGATCGTTGGCATCCTATGTCCCGGAAGTTCATTATTGTCTTTATTTCTATGCAAATGAAAGGTGACCTTTACGAGAAATTAAATAATTTTTATGGACATGCATTGGCCCCGAAATGTTACCTGTATATATATACATTTCACTGACTAGTTCGGGCGTTGTTTGCTTAGTTAGTTTGTGCTATATAACGCATTAATAGTTCTAAATAGTGGTAACCCTTTGGGTTTTTATACTTGGTTAGATTGCAGTGAATTAGAATGACATCATTAATATGATCAGTAGATTATAATAATAAAGTGATTTGAGTATAATATTAAACAATCGAACAACAAGTGTCCGAAATTTATTGATATATTGTTATAGATTCTTGTAATGGTTATGAAATTGTAATGTTGATATAATGTTATAGATTCTTGTAAGGATTATGAAATTGTAATGTTGATATATTGTTATAGATTCTCGAAATGATTCTGAAATTGTAATGTTGAATTAATTCAGGGAGACTTGAATGTTAAGATTGATTATCTTTGGGGCAGTGAGTTAGAAGGACTAATTAAAAGATTAACATTACTATGATTATTAAATTAYAATCATAAGGTGCCTTGTGTATAATAATAATAATTTATAATAATTTATTCTTGTTATGATTGTGGAATTAGACCCATAAGGATTKCCATGTTTACTAATTCTTGGTGATGTCACTAAAATTTTAATTGGAATTTAGTAGGTGAAATTGCAAGGTCATCATAGTGTAATTGCAACATTAAAATTTTGTTATGAATTTAGTAGGGCGAAATTGCAAGGTTTTGATATTATGAAGGTGATAAGGGCTAGCGCTATGGTGACGTGATCACAAATCTTTTTGGGAAATTCGCTAGTGAATGTGCAAGAGTTGTTTATTGTAAATGTAATGATGCTAGCGCTATGGCGTCGTCAGTATACTTTTATTATGAATTTAGTTAGCAGATTGCGATTCCTTACAGTGCAATGTAATAATGCTAGCCTTGATGGAAATGACAATGTAGGCGATTTTCATGGTAAATTCTCTATGAATCTGGAAAAGGAAATATCCTCGCTCATGGAAAAATGCTATATAGCCTTGAGATTATAGGAAAGTGTGGACATTGATGATTGTTTACATTTCTGTTGTAGACTAAATGTAATGATGAGAGTGATCATTTTAAGGCGTTCCATTTCAACCTAAAGGTGTAAGGTCCTTAAACCAAGAGCAAAAAAAATATATATATAAAAAGTAAATCAATAAATAAAATAAAATAAAAATCATTATGTGTTAGATTTAGAAATTAATCATGCATACTCACTTTTATGGTTGGGTCGATGACTCTTCGACTAACGGATTCAATTAAAGTAAATGATCTAGTCCTGAGGCCTTTGAGTCGTAGGTAACGCTGTGTCTTCACTAGTTGTCAGTGCCCTCCTGTCTTACATCTTCCTTAGAGGTCGGGTTGTCTGTTGCTGTTGTTGTACTGGGTTGGGTGCATGGCTGGTGCTTCTTGTGTCGGGCGAAAAATAGACACCCCCTTGTAGCATTAGTATTTTTGTCTGTGTGTAAATCCGGTGGAAGGAATCCAGTGCCGTATCAAGACTCTCGGGTTGTTTAAAGGCACAGTTCCACTCTTGCGACACACTCTGAGCCGTATCAGTAGTCTCGGGCTGTTTAAAGGCACAGTTCCACTACTGCGACTCTACTGTTGGATTCCTTCATTCTGTGATAGTACTGTACCTAACCCCTGGTGTCTTTTTTTGCTTACAGCTGCTAGTTGCACGCCTTATGTCCAGGGGCGTTTATTTCTTGTTTGTGTTGTCCTACTTGCGTCTTGTTGGTTCATCTTGTTTGTGTTGTCTTACTTGCGTCTTGTTGGTTCAAGTGGTGACGTAGAGTCGAGGGGGTTTTTTCTTCTACACGCGCGAACATACTTTTAAACCCAAAAAAAAAAAAAAAAAAAATTGCACCTGTTGACAGAGTAGTTGTCCTTAACTAGGAGGGTTGTTACACTTCTCTTTTCTAAAAGTATCGATCTTATTTTCATATTAAAAATTCTCTTTATTTTTGATGCCTTGAAATTATACTTTGAAGCCTTAAGTATAAACTCATGAACACCATCTTTTTGGTGCTGCTGCCAGGGACAGAGAATCGAAGTTATTTTTCTCTGGGAGAACGACATTGGTAAATTTCTCTCTGTGATAGTGAACAAAGATCGAATACACTGTAAGGCTAATTTTTATCTTTCACTTGGCGACTCTACAACTAATAAACTGACATTTAATAGAAAAAATACCAGAAAGAATCCTTACGATAAATAGACCTCGCTTGTATCCGATCCTGAAAAACTTCTGAAACCAAGAAGACACCTTAAACAGACTACTTCATCAACAAGTAAGATTTATCAACCCAAATCCATGCAGTCAAATACTAAGCGTCTACTTGAGCATTTATATTCACAAAAAGGTTCCACCCAATTCCTTTTTAGAGAAACATCCACCGATAAAATTGAAACCCTAGAACCTGAGTCGGTTTTACCCGATTTTAAAGCCGAAACTTTTCCAACTATCTCTTTGACCAATAGAGGTAAAATATTTATCTCACTTCCCACCTCGATTGACAGTTCATCAGTTCTCAAAGTTCAATTTCCAACCCCTCAAAATTTAGAAGAGTATACCTTATACCTTGATTCGACTCCTGTTGGTTCTCCTATGTACACGTCCTGTGAGTCGAAGAAACTGGTCCTCATTTTCCAAGTCCCTCTTTTTCAAATTTCCTGTCCCCTGATGGTCGGTTTCCTGAAACCTTTCCGCTTCATCCAGACACAACCAAAGTGTCACCACACATATCTAAAAGTTTTCTCTATAATCTCCCAATTTCACCTTCTAAATTATCAATGGCTGCGATCGGCGGAGGTGGTGCAGGAGGAGGAGGAGGAGGTGGAGGTGGTGGTGCAGGAGGAGGAGGAGGCAGTAGAGGTGGTGTTGTAGGAGGAGGAGGAGGCAGTCAAGTACCACCTCCATTTCCTATATTTTTTTCCAAAGTAGCTGCTAGGTATGCCCCTTTGGTCCTCCCAGTTCCTCTCCATGATCTACCTGAAAATTATATGAAAAACCTTCCAAAATTCACAGTAGAGGGAGATTTAACCGCGAATGAACACATAAATTTTTTCGATCAATTTGCTGATATCCTTGGCCTTGAACATGAGGATGTTTATTCAAGACTCCTAGTTCACACTTTTGAAGGACAGGTGAGAACTTGGTTTTGATGACTACCAACAGATTCCATAGGATCATATGACGAGTTAGAAAGCACCTTTCTCAGACATCGGGGAGAGAGAAAAGATCACCTGTATTATCTAACCGAGTTTGGATCTTTAAGAAATAAAACTTCAGAAACAGTTCTCGAATTTACTCAAAGACTTAATAAATTATATAAAAAGATTCTAGCTGAGGTTAAACTGTCCCATCCTGCAGCAAAAGTAACCTACGTTGATGCTTTTGACCCTGATTTTGCTTTATTATTGAGAGAAAGAAGATCTGTCGATCTCACCAAAATGCAGGATGATGCCGTGGAAATTGAGTAAAATATGATGGCATCAGGGAAGTTAAAATCCAAATTTGAGACAGGAAATAAATAAATTAGGTGATTCAAGGAACAAGCAGGACCCTTCGGAGTTGGAAGGTCCTCGGAAGATAAGATGGACGACATGGATAAAATAATCAAAGAATTGTCGAATAAAATATCGAGAATGGAATTGGACCAATAAAAAAATGAGCAGTTCCCTAGAAAGGATTTCAGAAGGAATCCTAACCCTCAAATACAACAAAGACAAATAATAATGAAGAACAAAATATTCAAGCCCCCTTTAAGAATGAAAATTTTATAGGAGAAGACATGCAAAATTTTGAGGAGTTCGAGGAAGATATCAATAATCTTGGCGATGATTGTCAAGAACATTATTTGACGAGACAAGATTATGAAAAATATCTAAGCACAGAAGGTTGGTCTAATAAAAATGAGAGTATGAATATTACAAATGATTTTTCTTACCACAGAATCACTGATAATATAATGGATGAGCTCCAACAAAAATATAATCTAAGGCCTAGAAACAGAAATGTCACAACCGCCCTACCGAAGAAAATTTTTCTAAGAAGGGAAATAGACGAGGTAGCTCCAAAAGCTACTAAAAAATAGACTGTTAAAACCAAGGCTGCTGATACACAATTTACCAAGACAAAGGCAGCATTAACACCAGTTGTTAATACAAGAACAACGGAAATTCCCATGGCAGAAACAAAAACAGCTGAAACAAAAGCAACACAAATTAATAAATCATAAAAAAGGGAAATAGAAATCCAAACTAGAGAAGCCGATAGAACAGTGGGAAGTTTTAATATAGAGAATGAGATTGATAAAATAAAGATCCCTGTACCTCTGGTCAAACTAGCAAAAATCCCTACATACAGGAAACAAATTTCCAAAATGATAATTTTTTCAGATACTGAAAGTGAGGCTGACGTTATAAATTTGGAATATGATAAACCAAATATAATATTTGGCCCGCACTTTGAAGGTGCCAGAGATACTGTTGCTCCCTTTTATATTACGCTAACTGTACATGATCATTTGCTTCATAATTGCATGTTGGATTCTGGAGCTTCTCACAATGTGATTCCCAAAGGTATTATGGATAGTCTGGGTCTCGAAATTACTCGACCATATGAAGATCTGTATTCTTTTGATTCAGGAAAAGTCAAATGTGAGGGTATGATTAAATATTTAGTGGTTAATCTTTCAAAGATTCCTGTAAAAAGTGTTCTAATGGATGTGGTTATTGTTGATATACCTCCAAAGTATGACATGTTATTATCCAGGTCTTGGGGCACCAAACTTGGAGGATCCCTTCAACTCGATATGACATACGCTACAATCCCAGTTTTCGACGGACAATTCACCTACTTGTAGAAAGAAACAAGGCTAGCATTTACAGTAAGTGATCCACTAAATCTGAATAACCACCTTGTTTATATCGCAGATCAAGATTTAAGAAACTGTATTTTATCAATAGATGATGAATTAAAGGATTGAACAGAAAAGGATTGTACATAAAATGATTGTACAAAAAAAGATTGTACAGAAAAGAAAAAATAGAAAAACCAAATAGAGATGTATATAGTACTGGAGTTTGGAAAATGTATTTCGATGGTTCCTCATCTTGTGAAGGAGCAGGAGCAAGAGATGGAGTGTTGTTTGTGGCTCCTGGTGATGAGTTCGTTATCCCTTTCTCTTATAGGTTACAGTGGGATATTGATTACACCAATAATGTATGTGAATATGAAGCCTTAGTTTTAGGATTAGAAGCTGGAAGGAAGTTGAAAATTAAAAACTTGGAAGTCTATGGTGATGCAGAATTAATTATAAAACAGATAAATCATCAGTACTAGGATAAACACCCAAGGTTAAGGTCTTAGAGAAATTGTTTCGGGGACCTGATTGAAAACTTTTTCTCATCGGTTAATATTCACTACATTCTTAGAACATAAAATCAACAGGTAGATTCATTGGCCAAAGCAGCTTCAACATTTGTACCTCCTACTATTTTCAAACTAAAATATCATATAGAAATGAGGCACAGACCTTCAATACCAAACAATATACAACACTGGTAGGTTTTTGGGGATGATGAACAAATCAGACAATTCCTAGAAATGGTGGATGACTTTGTTGAAACACATATTCACCAAGAAAATCAGAATGACCTTGCTTGTATTATGCAGGAAGGAAAATATCTTCAAGAGCTTCAAGATAAAATTACTAATCACCGTATTCTATGTAAATGTGTTGAACCTACATAGAATAGATCTAGCTAGAAAATACTACACAAATTTATAGAGAGAAATTAAGACAAAAGAAGCAAGATAGAAAGAATAGAATAATTCTCATTAACCGTATTCCACACTCAAAGAGTGAATACTTTACAATAGATATAGGCTACATAAGTAACTAATGAACCATAGTGGTGGTCTAGATTGATATGGAGACACATCAACAGTTACAAGAGTAAATTGCCACCTAGTCTAGTCTCTCAAGTAGTTACGAGAGTGAACTTCCACCTAGCTGAGTTAACTAGTCAACTAGTCTTCAATTAACTGACTGAACAAAGAGTAGTGAGTTGGTGATGATCCCAATGTTTCATGGTGACAAAACCAATGCAACATCTAAACTCAACTCAACTAGTCAAACTAAAGTGTCAACTGGAAGAGAATATTCTCTAGGTGGGATATTCTCCTCTAAAATATAGGAGACTCGATAATGACTAATTATGACTAATAAACAAGGAATAACCTTAGGAAAAATAAATCCTAGGTGTGTGTGAAGTAACTCCAACACCCCCTCTGAACATCACTATGGTGAAAATAAAGAATGGGTCCCGGCTACGAGGCCATGTTAGGTACCCAAATGCAAAAGATACACCGAAATAAATGAGGAAAGAGGGAAAACCTCATGGGAGCAAACCCCCCCCTCAAATTAAAATGCATAAAATAAAAAAGGAGGAGGAACAAAAAACAGTTGCTAAGCAACCATGTCCTTCACTCCCAGAAAACCTCACAACTATGCAAGTTTGTGTTCTTTGAAGATTTTGTTGAAGATGTAGATGTCTGCACGGATCTGATGAAGTATATGAATCGTTGATATTTCCACACATATCCACTTTATATTCTTGTAATGAATAATATCCAAATAAAGTTTGGATGAAGTTTTGAAAACCGTGCGGCCGTTTCCGGAAAAATGTTGAAATTTTGTTGATTTTAAAACAATCATAACTTCACTTTCCGGACTCCATTTCGGACAATTGTTTTTTTGAAATTGGATATTTTCCCGAGAGGAATTCAAATATCCAATTTGTTTCTACAATTTGTTCTCAGAAAATATCAGAATGGCGTTTGATGTGCGCAACTCCTTTTTTCTCTCCTGAGTTGCATGCGTGGTGCATGCAAAAGTGTCTGCATGTGACTCCTCAGATGCATGCCATATATCTTCCACATGAATTTCATAAAACAAATCTAAAATGAAGTAGACATCATCTTCAATTAATGGAATACAAATTTCTATAGACACTTGTGTAGAAGACTCTTCAGAATAAGAGGCTTGATCTTCTGACAGTTTCTCTTCTGGATCTATCTGTTCGACTTCCTGCATGAAATCTTCACAATATTATTTATTTCCAAATAGAACCTCTAATCTGGTCCATAATTCATTTGGAGTTGATCCTTGTGATTCTTCATATACTTGATGGAAAAGTTCAGGAGAAACAAACATGTTGATACTTCCTATGGCCATATCTTGTCTATTGAGAAAGTCATTTTTCTCATCGACAAAATCAGGCTCTAATTCCATTGCCATAGTTATTTGGTACAAGCCTCTACATCTAATATGAAGAATAGTTTTGGCTTCCATTCCAAATAGTTACGAGGCATGAGAAATATTTTTGGTGAATAATCCATCTTTTTGTTATCTTCAATCTTTGATACCTGCAAAAAATTATTTGGTGTAGCTTTTGATTAGAAGGTCGTTGGCTTTGATACCATGTAAATGTGTTGAACCTGCATAGAATAGATCTAGCTAGAAAATACTACACACATTTACAGAAAGAAATTAAGAAAGAAGAAGCAAGATAGAAAGAATGGAAGAATTCTCATTAACCGTATTCCACACTCAAAGAGTGAATAATTGACAATAGATATAGGCTACATAAGTAAATAATGAGCCATAGTGGTGGTATAGATTGATATGGACACACACCAACAGTTACAAGAGTAAATTGCTACCTAGTCTAGTCTCTCAGCCAGTTACGAGAGTGAACTGCCACCTAACTGAGTTAACTAGTCAACTAGTATTCATTTAATTGATTGAAAAAAGAGTAGTGAGTTGGTGATGATCCCAATGTTGCATGGTGACAAAACCAATGCAACATCTAAACTCAACTCAACTAGTCAAACTGAAGTGTCAATTGAAAGAGAATATTCTCCARGTGGAATATTCTCCCCTAAAATATAGGAGACTGGATAATGACTAATTATGACTAATAAACAAGGAATAACCTTAGGAAAAATAAATCCTAGGTGTGTGTGAAGTAACTCCAACATGATGATACTGAAAAATAATTAGATATCCAAAGGTCTGATTCCCTTGGAGAGATTATTTAATCATGACAACATTCCCTTGAAATCTACTTTACAGCCTCAACTAGAAGAGGTTGAAGATTGTGATATAGGCACCAAGGAAACTCCTAGGTTGGTAAAATTATCTAAATACCTTCCTCTTGAAATAAAAAGAAAATATGATGATTTTCTCAAACAATATAAGGATGTTTTTTCTTGGTCCTATGATGAGTTAAGAACTTATGATACCACCATAATTGAACACAAAATTTCTCTAAAGCCGGGCGTCAAACCATTCAGGCAAAAGATTAGAAAAATAAATCCCATATTACTGCCCATGATATAGAAAGAGGTAAAGAAACTTTTAGATGACAATATTATTTTCCCACTCAGATACTCCAAATGGGTGGCAAATATAGTTCTGGTCAGGAAGAAAAATGGTGAAATCAGATTGTGCGTTGATTTCAAAAATTTAAATAGATCGTCACTCAAAGATAATTATCCCTTACCTAAAATGGATCATGTATTGGAAAAGGTAGTGGGAGCTAATAGAATGTCTATGATTGATGGATTTTCAGGCTACAATCAAATTGTAGTCCATGAGGATGATAAAGAGAAAACCACATTCACCACCCTATGGGGTACCTTTATGTATGATAAAATGCCATTTGGTTTAATGAATGTAGGAGCCACTTTTCAACGAGCTATGGAAATCACTTTTGTTGGTGAAAGAGAAAAGTTCATTGACATTTATATTGATGATCTAAATGTGTTTTCTAAGTCTAATACAGAGCACCTGATACACCTCAAACAGACGTTTGAGAAATGATACAAATTTGGTTTGTCTTTGAATCCTAAGAAATCTTATTTTGCAATGCAGGAAGGTAAAATTTTGGGTCATATAGTGTCTAAAGATGGAATTAAAATTGATCCAAAAAGGATAAAAGATATAAATTCTATAAATATTCCTAGGAATAGAAAGGAGATCCAGGCTTTTTTAGGAACAATTATTTTTCTAAGGAGATTTATCCGAAACTTTGTTGAAATTGTAAAATTGATTACAGATATTCTCAAGAAGGACAGTGAGGTCAAGTGGATAGCCAAATCCAAAGCATCATTCAAACATATTAAAAGGGTTATAAGCGAAGCAACAGTATTGGAAATCCCAGATTATATGAAAGAATGCCTGATTTTTTCATTTGCTTTTGAACATACTATCGCGGTCATACTATTAAAACAAATGAGGAGGGTTTCGAGCAACCAATCACATTTTTTAGAAAAAGTCTCAGGGATGATGAACTCAAATATGATATATTGAAAAAGCAATCTTATTTAAAGGTGAAAGCCCTTAAAGATTTCAGAACTTATGTGCTACATTCTAAAATCATAGCATATGTACCCACCAGTTCCGTTAAAGATATATTGGTTCAACCCGATAATGATGGAAGGAGAGGCTGATGGCTTGCTAAAATTCAAAATTTTGATCTGGAAGTAAAACAAACGAAGATTGTCAAAGGACAAGGTTTGGCCAAGCTACTAGTAGAATCTAATCTCAGAGCACTTGGAATAAATCATTTGAAATCTTATGAAGAAATTCCATATATAGAAGAGTTCGATGATCAAATGCCTACAACTCAAATCCAGGATAAGTTCTCTTCCTCAACTTGGTATAGTGACAAATTTTCATATTTATTGACTTTTCAATGCCCGAGCGACATGACTCCTTCTAAAGCAAGAACATTCAAGTTGCACGCAGTAAAATATTTTATTGTAGATGGTCAACTATATTGGAAGGATCCTCTGGGTTTCCTATTGAACTGTTTCAATCTAAAACAGAGAAGGTCATAGACAAGTTTCACGAAGGAGTGTGTGGAGGACATCATGCATGGAGAGAAACAACCTATAAAATCCTGAGAGCAGGATATTATTGGCCGAAATTATTCACTGATGTGAATGCTAAAGTCAGATCTTGCAACCCTTGTCAATTATTCGCGGGAAAGCAAAAGATTCCTGCCCTACCTTTGGTGCCAGTAAAAACTAAAGCTTTGTTTCAACAATGGGGCCTAGATTTCATAGGTGAGATACACCCTCATTCAAGTGCACAACATAAGTGGATCTCGACCACTACCAATTATTTTAATAAATGGGTGGAAGCTATTCCTACACGAAACGCAACAGATGCAGTAGTGACCAGTTTCCTGGAAGAAAATATTTTATCAAGATTTGGTTTCCCTCGGAAAATCGTTATCGATAATGCTCAAGATTTCAAGTCCATAGCCATGATAATTCTTTGTCAAAAGTACAACATCGTACTAGGACACTCTACAACTTACTATCCTCAAGGCAATGTATTAGCTGAATCATCAAACAAAAGCTTGATCACCATAACTAAAAAGGTGTTGAATGAAAATAAGAAAGCATGGCATGCACATTTGAAGTATGCCTTTTGGGAAAATTAGATAGGCATTAAGAGATCGATCAGGATGTCCCCTTTCCAAATGGTATAAGGGATTGACGAGGTACTACCCATCAACCTGGCTTTTCCTGTAATGAAACTCTGGCAATATGAAAAGGAAGAACCAAATCATGTCACTAGAAGAATAAATCAATTGATTGAAGTCCAACAGAATAGGGCTCAAGTGGATGAAAAACTCTAGAAGTACCAAGATAAAATGAAATCCTTGTTTGACCAAAAAGAGAAAGACAGAGAATTCCTTCTTGGTGACCTAGTTTTAAAGTGGGATGTTAGGAAGGAATATTCAGGAAAACATAGTAAATTTGACCATATTTGGTGTGGACCTTTCAAAATCACAGCTTCTAAAGGAAAGAATTCATTCTTGTTAGAAAATATGGACGGTAAAATCCTCAACTCCCCTATTAACGGGTGTTACCTGAAGCATTTTATGCAATAATCGGTTTCCAAACTCTCACTATACATACTGGTTTGTTTTCTTCGTTTTTCTTCACATTTGGTAAGTTTTTACTTTCACTATAAATAAAATCAGGTTAGTTGATTTCATAAAAACGAAAAATACAAAAAATAAGCAACACACAGAGTTTTGGTTTATGTAAGCTCCCAACATTCCTCATATTACTATCATGCATGATACTTTCCAATGAGATGAGATACAAAAGACTACAAGAACTGACCTTCATGTATCAGAACATTGGCTCTCTCTCGAATCAGGTGATAAACTAATAGTTTGCTTGGCTGAAAGTATAAATAAATTCCAAGGTATGAACTTCTGCCCTGTAAACTTAAGTTAAAAAATTTCAAAGAGATGTTAATGAGTAAGACAAAAATCTTGTGTTTACTAATATCATCACCTAGCCTATAACCAAATAAATGAAAGTTTTTTTTTAATTATCAAGAATTTTCTCTAGATTATTATATATATATATATATATATATATATATATAAGAAATAAAAAGACTTTAAGGAAAAATTTCAAGAGTCAAGTAAGAATCTTACTTAAGAGTGATTGCACTTACAACAGAGCATCTAAATCCACTTTTTGTTACCCTGTTCATTTTCAAGCCGTATTTTCACATGATTCTTGATATCATCCCATGATCTTCATATAAGAGAAAGGTCTCATCTTAACTTTGGAAACTCATAAACAAACCTTCAAAACGAGAATAGGTAAAGATTCTTATAAGTCATCTAACTTTAACTGAACCAAAAGTATGTCTAGGCTAATCCTAACTACCTTATCCTTTCTAAAAAGTTTAAATTGATTAGTTTCTCTCAAGGAAAGTCCCTGGAAAATAGAAACTCCCCGTGAGAACTTTCCTGTAGGCGAAGATGTTCTAAAGGTCAGAAGAGAATTAGTCCAGAGTAATCAAAGTGAGTTGACAGACCTCTGTTGTTAAATTATAAAAAAATATCATCCCTGGTATTTCATATACAGATTGATTGTCCCCACTTCATGTCTTTAAATAAGACAGATGATGAAAGGAAATTCATAAAATGATTGCCCCCATCTAGTCCAAAAAAGAGATGATGAAAGGAAATTCATTAAAAGATTGCCCTCATCTTAGCATTTAAACGCAAAGTACTAATTGAAGCCGTGAAAGGAAATTCAATGTGGGAAATTTGATAACTTCACTGAGGTACTGAACAGGCTCATTGGAAGTGAAGCAATGTATACGATATCTGTAAGGTTGTTATACATGAATTATAAGGTGCTCTGGTAACTAGTTTTATTTTTGACTAGATCTACATTCTAAGATAGATGGGATTCTGTGACTAAAACATATTGAAATTGTTTTACCTTGATGTGAATAAAATCGAACAGAATCCTTGTAGAACGATTAAGGTTGTTTTGATTATCTTAAACAAATCTGAAGTCAGTTTTAAGAAAGGAAAGCTATTGATAAGCCTAAACTTGGGATCAATGAATGATTATGTTTTGAAAGTTTTCAGAGATACGGATGAAATCTTAAATCCTTCTGTGTGTATTCTTTCAGATGTGTTTCACAGAAATGAAATAATGACTCCATTTACCCAATAGAGGCACTTGGTCTACTGTTCTTCTTGTCCCACAGGGAGACAAGATCCCTAGATAGATCCTATGTTGAAACATATAGTTTTCTTAACTTTAGACTTTAATAACTGTCTTTTGAATAACAATAAAACTCGCTCAAGTCTCACTGTGGATAAAGTCTTCCAATGTATCCAATGATCTAAAATTCTTAAAGGTGATGGAGCCGCCCTTTTATCAAAAAGTCAAATTGCTAAAGACATCATTTTAAAATGTTGGGTTTCTAGGTTTTGAGATATTAACAGTTCGACATGTAAAGAACCCAAAATTCCCGATAAACGAAGTCGTGAAATTAGTTTAAAAGTAAAATTGGTTAATTAAACGATTAAAAATGATTAACGAAAATTAAATCTTGTCGTAATTTTGCATTTTGGGATTAATTAAAAAAAAGTTAAACATGATTAATATCACTAAATCTTTTCGCATTTCAAAAATCAAGAGTTTACCATTCATTACATTAAAAAAAAACCGAAACCCAAGGTCTCGAAAGCTTTGAGTTCTTAAGCATGATTAATTTATATTTTAAATGAAAATTAATGATGTAAATTGATATTTCACACATTCACATTTCAGGATATTTCAATGTTGTTACACCCAAAACTCTCGGTTGTGAAACGCCAAGATTTGGTAATATTTATTATGGATCAACGGAAATATTTTCTAGCGTAATGTGCGTATTTCCAGATGTACCCTCATTAAAATAAATAAATTCATTAGTCATAGAAACACGCTCGAATTAATGCAAACTGAGAGAAAATAGAAGTTTTCTATTTCGAATTTCGTTTTTACTTTCAACAAAGTAGTAAGTTTTACTCAAGGAAATCTTACACATTATCCTCTGTAACAGGTATTCATATTTTATTACATGCATCATGGCACCTAGGAAAACATTGAAGAAGAGTGATGAGGCCGGTGAAGGCTCAAATCTGAACTCAGATGTTCTATCTAATACCAAGCCACATGCTATAGATTCAATTAGGTCCTCGATGCAGATTTTCAAAATCTTGGAGCACGAAGTCATAAATTGCCCTGATGATTCTGGAGATGAAATGATTGACAAGCTAAAAAATACAATCAGAGTTATAGCAGAGTTTGAACTTCATAAAATAGCTACACGACTGAAACTCATTCCATATAATGACATTATAAGCTGGGCTCTGGAGAACACTGATGTGCAGACCAGGAGCATCATAAATCACCAAAAGGTCATTGTCATCTCTTTCAGGCTGGGACACATCCAAGTAATGTAAAATCTATCCTCTGATCCTAGATATATTTATGATGCTGCATTCATAGAATACTTTCAATGAAAAGAGTGTGCAGAATGTGACCAAACCTACCCAGATATAGTTAAAACATAGTGGGGAACTCTAGCGAAATTCAGAGCTGATTCTCGTGGTGTTTATTACACTACATCATCAAATGAATATATGGTCTATGTAGCCATGATGCTATGTATAATATTCGGAAGGAAAGTCCCTACTCATTTTCTGGTGGAATGGGTACCAATCATGCATGAGGTAGTCGAGGGTTTCATTTTCAACTAGGCCATGATTCTATCAAATAGCCTAACCAAAGAAATTATTGAGTATCAAATGGAAAATTCAAAAGGCCAACCTACCCCTTTTTATATGTCTGCATATGTCATGGATGCCAGTTGTTACATGACTCCATTTGCATTGATGAATTGGAGCTGGAACCCAACCTGTCTAGAACCTATACATGTTTATCATTCTAAACTATGGGAGCAAAAGGTCAAACATTAATTTTATGAAATCTGTCATAATGTAGTGATCCCTATTCATCAAACATTATATGGTTATTCACCCCCTCGAATTTCAGAGAAAATTATGGGAAACCTTAAAATAGTTGTAGATTGGTTTATTGAAGAAAATTTCTCTTATATCAGGGTTTCTGGGTGCTTAATTTCCCCCACGCTCTACCAAAGTTTCTTCCTAACAGACTTGTGTGCAGAGAAGTGTCTTACCAAATAGTAACAGGAGGCATTGGCAAAGAGCTAAAAGCAACTCAGAAGAAATTTTGGCCAGCGTTCCCTTTGCAGGTTGGGAGGTTTTCATTGCTGAATTTTGGCCATTCCAAGGTAGAAGTTGCAACATTAGAGAATGCTAAACTGGTAGACATTGAATTCAGAAGGCATGATACATATCAAATTGTGGGGAATCACCTAGATCAATGCAATATGAAAACATATGAGCATGAAGATTCCCCCTATGACGACATATTCAAGGGAATCATATCTTATGAGGATGTACTAGACAGAGTCCAAAAGTTACCCCCTAACCAACATGACAACTTTTATACTTTCCAAAGACATAGACGAAGTGGGTTTCCCAAGATACTACAGGGAGAATCGATAATCACTCCTCTAGAACAGGGATCTATACCTCCAGGTTTTGAACCAAAGTCCTCTGGTAAACAGACTACCGAGGAATCCCCAAAGAATCCCGAAGTGTCTTCACGAGGATTTGAAACCTCATAGGAAGAACATCTAGATTCTGAGACAGAGGTTCAATCTGAGACACTTCTAAAACAGAATCAAGTGATACTCCCTTTATCGCTAACTACTCCTGTTGATACCTCCAGAACAACAGAAGAAATGTAATTCATAGAGGTAGGCAGTCCTATTACAACATTAACCCCTTTACAGTCAAGTTTCGGGACTCCTAGTCTCAAAGTTATATATGCAAGCAATCTTTCCCCGATCCTGTTTGAAGAGATACCTCCTTCAAACTTTTTCTTTAGTACAAAAAGGAAGGCCACAGTCAAAAGAGAATTGCAGTAGAAAGAAGGGATACTAACCAAAAGGCAAAGTATGATATTTGATGGGTAGGGCTTGGAAGATTCAGAGCTCGCCAAGGAGATGACTAGTTCACTACGTGCCTTTTCTATGGAAAATCAGTGGTTGGTCGACAAACTGGCAGAAAAATTAAGACAGAGGAATCTATTGATAGTTCAATTACAGAGTCAGATAATGGCTGTAGATAAGAATGTTAGAAATGAGGTCAACAAAGAACTTGAACATGCTAGAGCCAATGACAAACAAGAAATCCAACAACTTAAATACAATCTTGAAGAGATGCATAAGACTGCCCAAGCAAGTCAAGGGCGGGTCATCCAACAATAAGAGTTAGTAAGGCAGTTACAAGCTAAATTAAGTACTACTGAAAGCAAGGTTGTAAATATAATAGTGTTTCAAGCTTAGGCACTGGAAGTGCAACAAAAACTGGAAGCAACACAACAAATCTTACTTTCTAAGGTATATATCATCCAAAATCATTTTTAGTAAGTTAATCAATCATTAGATAATATTGGTTTCAAAGAAAGAGAGGCTATTGCAGCTTGGACCACTTTTAAAAAAGTGGTTGTGTCATCGACTAGAGAAGAAGTACCTGTAATTCCCAGATTGACTGTTGCAGAACAAATAAGAGGTGATGTAATATTGAAGACATGGGAGGCCAATATAGCCGAGAGTAAAAGAATGGCCAAAGAAATAAAAGAGGATTGTGAAGAGGTTTTTGACTTGCTGAATAAAGAATCACTAGGTATTGGAAAAGATGATTGTTCTGAAATACTAGGACAAATCACCATTGTAAAGAATCAACTTGACATCAAAGAAAGCTTAAAGGAAGCCCAAATTGAAATTTCACAGCTGAAATAGGTTGAGATCGCTCAAATAGATAGATGGATGGTAAAGACAAATTTACAGTTACAGTCAATGACTTCTAAAGATAAAAATATAGAAGACCGTTTGCCACAATTACAGAAAAAGTTGTATCTTTTTTAGGCAAAAGATGTGGTAGAAACTTCAAGACTATTAGTACAATTCCTAATCAGGTGCGTCACATGTCTCGAGCAAGGTGAAGGAAATACTTCAAAGAATCAATGAAGTAATATATGCATACCTGTTCTTCAAGTATGAGAGAGAGATAGAAAAGAACCAAGTAAAATGGTTTGGTTTTTCATTTTTGTAACCATTACTATCTAGGAATAACGAGAATTCCAACTTCCTAGGGTTGAGAACCTTTTGTATAAATATATTTTCAAAAGACTAAAAACGAGCTGCTTCTTGCCGATTGTAATAGAGAAATCTCTCCCCTTTGAGAATTAATACAAGTGCAGACTAGAGACTCCATATTTCATCAATTTTGAGTTATGTGTTCTTCTGTCTTTCATATTCCAATATCTTTATTCATATGTATTTGATGAATGCCTGATCGCAATTTAGTACAACTTCTACTATAGTGGTTATATGTTTCAATGAGTTATTTGATTGCTTACAAATTTTCCTCTGTGTTTGCTATTAGCAAATACAATACCTGTGAGTTAGTTAGATTGCTACATTTTATGCTTCATTAAATATTACATCATGTATTTTCTTCTTCTGTAGCAGAGTAAGATTCTTCTGTGATTGATGCCTTGCTTTGTTTAAATAACTTTATTTTTTTCTCTCATTACATTCATTATTTTCATGTTTAACTCAGATATGAAAAATGACCTCTGAGTTGTTATACCATTAATTCAATTTTAGGAACTTTTGTTGTTTAATTGAAAATAGAAAAAGAAAATATTAAAAACAACAGATCCTTTGACTGTTTCTTTTCTCCATGACTGTACCCGTTGCAAGGCAACCCAATATTGAGCCCGGTCTTAAAGACCAGACCAACATTGTTTTAACCTTGTTTAATATCATCTTAGAGACCGCTAATACCTAGGTTGAGACTGAATGCTCATGGGCAGTGATTGAACAAGACATAAGTGACCACGAACGTTGGGAAGCTAGGCAAAGTCAGCTTAGGAATCAGCCATAGCTTCTCTTTTTTAAAATTATTGATCTTCTTTTCATATTAAAAACTCTCTTTATTTTGGATGCCTTGACATTATACTTTGAAGCCTTAAGTATAAACTCAGGAACAACACTTATCTTGGTCTAGATATATGTGGTTCTGCCATGTCTGATATAACAATTTTACATAGTAAATTATTTGGAACAAGAAAATACATCCTCATGGTAGCCTCCATGAAATATTGTAAGATAACATGCTCGAGAAAAAAACAATAAAACTATTTCCAGTATAATATAATTTTCATAATAACATATCTATGGTAACAACAATGAATAACAATCTGATGGTGATGATCATAGTATGACCAAGATGACCTTCCCGAGAGAAAAACAAGAAATATCTCTCTATAGGAGATGCTAGTTCATTTTGATAAAAGCACAAGAATAATGTATTTCAATAGTATTCACATTCTATCAAGTATTCATTATATTTAGCAGTAATAGAACCTTTCAAAGTCTGCTTTCACAATTTTTAATGTAGCAACTATCAACCTTGGTATGTGAAAATTTGAAACTTATCAAATTAATCAAACCTAGAACTTGAAGCCTCAACTGCTATGGAGGGTGTGCTTGTTCCTTTGAATTCATTGAAATGAAGATTACTAATTGGACAAGATCTCTAGTACATTCCCTGCAAACACACTCATGCTTTGCTAGAAGATATAACTTGAAAGACATATACAAGTGCATACCTATGAAATATTTGTAGAATCATCCAACTTGTATTATAATATGAAACTAGATACCATCTTGAATAAATCATAAGGATCAATGATTAGAACAAGCCATAAAATTTAAAATTTCAGTTTTGACCACAAAAACAATTTGACCAAAAGTCAAACTTTGACTTGACAAAAAATTTAAACCTAAATTTTTTTCTAGCTGAGGGTACCAAGAGGTGTGCTAGGCTAAGGTGCACTAGAATGCCAAATAAATATGCCAATATATTTACTATAGGTGCCCGAACAAATGGCTTAGGGTTTGTTGCTACTGCAAAACCTGACTGCAACTGCAACTAGTGCTCTAACGAGCTTGAAAATGAACATCCAAATCTACCTTCAAGTGGTTAGACTATCTGAATATAGTGTGGGCCCATAACCTGTTAAAATAATTTATGTGCTCATTTTACCATAGACAATATAACAATATTTTCACCCAACCATAGGCACTCAGCCACCCTCGAGCACCTTTAACCTTTAACATAGTTATTTCGGAAATCCATACTAGAACCAACAGATAAACCCTAGCTACTAACTATAGCAACAAATAAATACAAGTAGAGCACTCCTCCAAGGGTAGCACACAAGAGAGAGTCTCCATATCCACAGAACAAGTACGATACACAACTAGAGAAATTGCATCTGCACTACTCTCTCAAACTTGTGCCATGCGTAGCTACTACATCACCAAGAATATCACCAAGAGTATCGCCAAGAATATCATGAAGAGAATCACCAAGAATATCACTTGATATCACTAGAGAGAGAACAAGACCAAGAGATGACCATATGCCCTTTATCCTCCTTGCAGCTACAACTACAACTCTCCACAAGACTTGCGCTCTAATTGGGTGTACAAATGAGCTAAAACGTCCTCTATTTATATTAATATGTCCAATGAATTTTCTTACTAGGCTGACCTGACTTTATGGTAATTATATTTTCTGTTTATCTTTTTCCCATGGAGCCGACTTGTCTTTCTGGAAGATAATATTCTAATATTATTTATTTTGCTAGGGCGACTTGTCTTCTAGGGTTTTCACACATATGTTTAGGGTTTCCCTTGCTTCCATAATATTCCAGTCTAGTCAAAGGTTACACGTGGAGGTTAATACCTCCCGGAGCTACCGTAACATCAACAATAACTCCATGTATGTGATACACTCTATAATCATTGGATCAAACAAAATTGAAACAATAGAATCTATGCTTAATTGATTTAGTAGTTTTAGTTCCATTCCTCGTTAATGATTCAATATATAAGCACAAAACATCACTTACCTAGAATTGGTGAATGACAAAGGTAGCAGGAGATACAATCTCTTAGCTGAGCTCTATTGGGTTGTTATATTCTTTACAATGGAAGCTCAATCAATCGAATGACTAGTCGAGGATTATCAATTGGGTGATTGAATGACTAAACAATTAAGTTAAGTTGAAGGTCAAAAAGTAAGTTGTCTGGAGGTTGGAAGATAGTTGATTGGATGGTTGATAGGGTAATTAAATTGTGTTGAATGAATGGTCAACAGGGTAATTGACTGGAGATCAACTAGATGATTGATTGGTATCCATCTTGTTCGTAGTCGACTAGTATTCGAATGGTGGTCAAAACTTGAAATAGAATCTTGAGATTCACAATATAAAAGAAAATCATCTTCATGGATTTGTAACCATTTTGTGCACCATCAATTAGGGTTTTTCATGTTTTAGATTCCTATAAATATGGCATTATGTAATATTGTCCAAGAGTTAGTGAAATAGAGAGTTGTGAGTCTCTAATGGTCATGATGATGAAATCCAAATGGTTGTAAAGTTGTTCTTGTAATAAGGGAGTAGGATGATGAATTGTGTCTTAGGTGTGGACCAAGATTAATCATGTAACTATTTATTTGATGAATGGATAAGACAAAGAAGGAGTGAGATTCACTCAATGATTATTGGTTTTCCTAGTCAAGGGTTTCCATTGATTACTTTATTTTTTAATTATTTCTTTTCTCTCATATTTTGTTTATATTCTCTACATATGGTATCAGAGCAAGGTTGAGTAGATATTGTATTGGAGAAAAATTGAATAAGAGAATATCTTGGCTTCAGAGATATTCCTTTGACATTGAGGGTTCGACTCATTTTTGGAGATGTGCTAAACCTAGGTCTAATGGGAGATGTAAGGAACTGATTTGTGCTTGAAATAATGGAAAGCAATTTTAGGATTGATATTGAAAAGTTTAATGGAAATAATTTTGAGTTGTGGAAGATTAAAATGGAAGATCTCTTTGTAGATCGAGAATGGTGGGTTGTTTTGGATCCCATAATGATTGTGATGGGCATGTCGAAGAAATATTGGGAGAAAATTGATAAGAAGACAAGGAGTGTGATTCAAATTTGTCTTGCATATTCAGTATTTTTGAATGCCTCGGGCCAAGAAATTGCAAATAAACTATGGGATAAGTTGGGGAACTTGTACTAGTATAAATCCCCGATAAACAAGTTGTTTCTTCAGAATAAATTATACCTTATGAGGATTAGTGATGGTATATTAGTAATAGAGAAACCGAATGCATTCAATACTGTGATAAGTTAGTTATTGTCTATGGATATTAAAATAACTAAGGAGGAGAAATGTATCAATCTATTGTGTTCTTTGCCAGATTCATGGGATAGCCTAGTCATGGCTATTGGGAGTAATTCAACCACATTAATTCTTGAATATGTGGTTTCATCTCAATTATTAGAGGAAATGAGGTGGAAGAACATGAAAGGTAAATTCTCTGGTAAATTCTCTAGTAGAAAGGCTAAGTCTAGGGGCATATCTAAATCCTCGATTTAGTTGACGGGAAGATGATGGAAGTGCGGTAAATATGGGAATTACAAAAGGGACTGCAAGTCGAAAGAGGTTGAGAAAAGTAAGAGATTCGACAATAAGTAGTTGACTGAAAGAAAAAATTCTTCAGACAAAGGATGATACATGTATTTCATGTCGACTAGTACACAATTAGATCATGATGTTTGGTTGATTGGATCAAGTGCATCTTTTCATATGACACCTCACATGGAACGGTTTTGTGAACATGAGAAGTATAAATGAGGAGATGTATTCTTGAGAGATGATTCAACAATGAATATTGTTGGACAAGATAGAGTCTGATTAAGGCTAAAGGATGGGAGGAGTAGAACCCTTCCATGTGTACTACATATCCCAAGTTTGGAAAGAAATTGATTATATGTCAGCAAAATGAGTGATGTATGTTTTCACACTGTATTTGAGAAGGATTCATGCAAGATGGTATGGGGAGAGATGGTCTTGATGAGAGGATATCAGACTAGAACCTTGTACAAGTTGTTGGGAAGTGTCAACATGACTAGATAGAATAGTACAATTGTTCCTGATGATGACTCGACTGCAACCAAATCGATTGTTCCTTGTCTAGTTGACCCGACCATGTTATGTCACTAGAAGATAGGAAATTGTTGGATCCTCAGAATTCACTCTTTTTGTCACTTTATATTCCATCCTCCATAACCTCAGATTACATCATATTCTACCATTTTTTCCATGTATAATCACCTACCTACATAATCAATACTAGGAAAATCACTTGAGCTAAAATGTTCATCCTTAAGCATAATTTGTTTTTCTTATGCAATATGATTTAAATAGTTGTTATTATATCAATTGCTAGAGAATATTTGATTCTATAACTATTGAAATTTATATATGTTATCTACTAAATATTGTTTATGTAGTAGATTTGATGTTTTATGAGTTTGGACATGCTTTAGGATTGAACCTTGACTATAGAGAGATGCCAAATCGGATCCTCTAGCTCATCCACATATCAAATTCAATTGAAGATCCTCCAAATCATCATTCTAGGAAAGTCAAATCTTCAGTCAGCATGTACACATGGAATAATTGTGCAAGACCAGCTTTAGGAGATATATCCATGAGAAGATCAAGATCAAATTTGAGAAATTCATGTGTATCATCATGAATTTATCAACTACATGGATAACCCAAGAAGATTCTACACATCCACGACATACATCATATCCATTCTCTCTTAATCATATATGTAATCTGTTAAATATCAGTTGTGAAAAATCGGGTTCATGTGGATTTGACCGATCTCATCTTATTATATAAACATATGATATTAGAATTTGATAAACATATTTGTCTTGATGTTAATGGATTGTATTTGAATTGCTAAGTAATACAAAGAGATGATTCCTATATCTCTTAGTTAAATTTATGTCTTGAGTTCGTTATCCTTTAAGTTGCATACAAATTCTTTCAAGTAACGCTCTTTGAATTGAGAGGGCACCCTAAGGATGAGTTCATTGCTCTTTTACAGTTGTGTGATTCATTTACAATATTTGTCATTGTGTGATTTATAATTCAATCTGTTTCATCTTATAAAATTAATGTATTTATGTTCTATTGCATAGGTTAGAATGATACACAGAGAGTAGTAGTTGAATAAAATATTGTTCTTTTGAATCTAGTAAATTGCAATACTATGATTAACAATTCAGTAGACTGCAAATCTCAGATAATTAGAATCCTTCATGTGTTCAAGTTTTAAATAAGTTATTTTTTGCATATTTATTTTCATACTTTGTTTTTCTATAGCTAACGAAAACTCTGGCTCTGTAGCAACAACAAGCAGCTATATTTTTGCAACATCAACCATTTAGGTTAGGACTAGTGCCTACATATATGGTTCCTTGTAATTCATCATTTTATGATCCCCATATCGATAATTTAATGTAACATAGTTCATCCAATTGGATTGACTGGAATTTTTGGTGTCATTGTTGGGGAAGTGCAAAAAGGCATTAGTTTTCCTTTTTTTTGTTTTTAAATCATGATAATTAGGATACATGAATATATGTAGGGATAATAGAGGTAGGTTCACTAGAGGAAGAAGTAAACCAAACACCATTTCACCCACTCCATCACATGGTACTGTAAGAGCCACCCTATCATCTAATCCTTCTGCATGTAGAACTACAAGAAGAGGAAGAGCATGAAGGATTGTCACTACACAAGAAAAAGGAAAAAGGAAAATTGGAGAAGGTAGTTCTAAAATAGTAAAGGTTCCATCAAGCTCACAACAAGTTGTCATACTTCCATCCAAACCTCAAGAAGAAGAACTACTCAATGGTTAGTGTGGGATTGTATTTTCAGACAATCTTATTGAAGAACCAGAACTGGTTGCACCTTCAAAGAATTTTGTGCATCTTGAAGATTACAATATGTCTGGAGTATACATTGAATAAGAAGAAGAAAGAGGACTTGGAGGTGGAGAAGAGCATGAACGTGAAGAAAGACAAGAAGGAACAAGTCAATTTACTATTAAGAATTAATTTGGATTTCCAGTCATAGATCCAACAATTGTAGTCCAAATGAAGAACATATTTCCTTCAACACTTGCCAACTTTCATGGTATGATAACCAAAGATCTAGAAAATTTCCTTTTCGAATTTGATGTGTTATGTCGCGACTATGATTATTCTTCCTACGCTAAAAAATTGAATTTTCTTCCAGCTACACTTAAGGATGTTGCATTATGTTGGTTTATGGTCTTGGGAACAAATGCAATAAAAACATGGGATGAGATGAGAAAACCATTCCTTGAAAAATATAATGATTATTTTACACATCAAGGAATACGAGAGGAAACGTTTAAAATGACACAAAAACAAGAAGAGATCCTTGGAGGTTATTTATAAATATTTCATTATACTGTTAAAAGAGAAAAACAAAATCATCTAGACTTGGATACTTTAAAAGTCATTTCACTTAGGGGAAATAGAGATGAATAGATTGATGTATTTAATTTAATGGGTAAAAGAGAAATTTCTCACCTAACCTATCCAAAAATTTGTGACTTATGCAAGAATATCTCTTGAGGAAATTCCAAATATGGTAAGGGACCTATATATCTTGTCTTTGGGTTCAACAAATCATCCATGGGTGGGGTAAGTAGAGCATAGATTGGCAATTTATTGGAAAATTTTAAAACATAAATTTTGAGTACTCTTGGTTCTCAATTAGACACATTGAAAATGAAGCAAAAGAAAGAGTTAGAGGATGCAACATTAACTATTTTTTGTCCAAAATGTAGAAAGAGGCACCCTTAATTTTTTTTTCCTTTAGATAACATTGATATTTGTGGTATATGTGCAGATAATAATGCTACAAAAAACTGCCCATCTCTGCTAGGACTCAATTTGGCCTACAAAGAAACTCAAGGATTTATAGAGAATTTATGTTTTGTTTCATAGAAGATACCTTGGCAACCAAGGAATCCAGGTATATCTCAAGACCCCTCTCAACAATTTAACCCTTTTTTTTCTCAACAATACCCCCAACAAAATTGGACCATTCCAATTCCTTGGAAAGAGTGGGAAGCACAACAAGTAAAAAATTAACCTTGGAAACAAGGTTGGTGAGGATATTCCTATGGAACCAAGCCTACCCAACCTTATCCCATGCAACAACAATACACTCAATACACTACACAAAGCTAGTATCCCCCACAAGCTCAAAAACCATATTCAAACTGACCAAAAAAAACCATAGTAGCTTCAATTACCATCAACCCAACCTCCAATACCAACCCAACTACCTACAAACCTATTTCTAAACCCAATAATAAAGTATCATAACCTACTTAAAATGTTGAGCTACATAATTTTCCCACTTATATGATTACTTCTCTTGGTGTAAATGATATTAATCTTAGATTAGGAAAAGTATTGCATCAAGATGCACCTATTATTTTTGAAGAACCTATAGAGGAGGAAAATCCTAACCAAATTAAAAAAAATAGTAGTACTAACCCAATAAATCAAACTTCTTTCATCTCCTATAAATCAAACTCAACAATCTAGTTCTCCACCTTTCCTAGAAAGGTTGGCATTATAAAATCAAATTACTAAAACATGATATGATTTATTAGATGAGTTAAAGAATTTTTTTTATCAAAATTCCATTATTGCAAGAAATCAAATACAATCCAATTTATGCTAAGATAGTAAGGGAATTATGCATTAAGAAAATGGGAAGGAAAAAGAAAGACTAACAAATAGTGCAAGTGATTGGAAAATTAGCACATCTTATGTTGGGTAAAATCTATATGCAAAAATATGTTTATCCCGATAGTCCCATTGTAAAAATACACATCAATAATGTTGCAATCACAAACACATTAATAGATCTAGGAGAAGTAATCAATGTAATGACAAAAGATACCATGGATAAATTACAATTGTCTAATCTTCGTAATACACCCATGCGTTTACAATTTGTTGATAGATCAACAATAAAACCAGAAGGTGTATTAGAGGATATAATAGTCTCCTTGGATTCTTGGGAGTACCCTATAGATTTCATGGTTTTACAACTGAAATCTAACTTAGGGGGGAACCCATTAATCTTAGGAAGACCTTGGTTAGCTACAGTTGATGCTTTCATCAGTTGTATATTAGGGGATATGACAATTGCACATGAATATTCAGTGAACAAATTTAATATCCACCAACTAAAGCTTCAACTGAATCTAATTTTACACAATGATTTCAAGATACACATGATAATGAGGAAGTGGTACAACCTATTTCAATTATTGATCAAATTGTGAATTTTAAGAATGACATCGAGGAAAATTAAATCATCAATCTTATTAATAATTATGATTTTACTCAATATCATGGGGGGAAATACACTTTTGATCATAGATATATCTTGGATAAGGATTTTAAAAAAAATTGTACTATGGATACTTTATCAACAATATCATTATCAATGTCTTCTGGTGCATCAACATCAAGATCAAATAATGAAGCTATTGAAAATTTTCAAGGAAAAACTTTAAACATCAATTTCAAACTTTAATAAAGTCAAAAAGAGCAATTAATCAATAAATTACAAAAACATTATGGGGCATTCGCATGGGAATACATCGATATGCGTGGAATCCAACCTAATACATGTACTCATCATATTTACATAGAGGATAATTCCAAGCCTATCAGACAACCCCAATGATGAATGAATCCACTCTTTAAATAAATTATGAAAGATGAATTGCAAAAATTACTCAATGACAATTTTATATATCCAATTTTTGACAATCAATGGATATCTCCACTAGTTATTGTTCCTAAGAAAAATGGAAAATGGCGTGTTTGTGTAGACTATAGGAAATTGAATAAATCAACTTTGAAATATCACTTTCCTATACCTTTTAGAGATCAGGCCCTAGATACACTAGCAGGTAAAAAACAATTTCCTTTTTGGAGGGGTTTAGTGGTTATAACCAAATACAACTAGCTCTAGAGGATTGGGATAAAACAACATTCACGTGTCCTTTGGGGACGTATTCCTACATAGTACTTCCTTTTTGTTTTTGTAATGCACTTGCAACATTTCAACATGTTGTACTAGGTATCTTTTATGACCTTATCCATGATTGTGTAGAATTTTATATGGACAATTTCATTGTTTATGGAAATACTTTCAAAGAAGCATTAGAAAATTTAGAATTTTTTTTTAATTAGATGTCAGGAAACTAATTTGGCATTAATCCATGGGAAATTTTACATGATACTAATTGAAGGGATTGTTTTGGGCCATTGTATGTCTTCTGCATGTATAAAAGTGGATCCAGCAAAATTCAAAGTCATTTCCAATATCCTAGTACCCAAAACTCAAAAAGATGTCAAAACTTTCTTAGGCCATAATGGTAATTATAGACTGTTCATTGAAAATTTTACAAATATTGCATCTCCATTATTCAAGCTTCTTAGTGAATATAATGAATTTTTCTAGAACATCCCATGTCAATCTTCTTTTGAAACTCTGAAAGAGAAACTTTCTGTAGCCCTTGTTTTAAGAGGGCCAAATTTGTTCCTTCCATTCCATATATCTACATATTCCTATGAAACAAATTTAGGAGCAGTGTTAGGTCAAAAAGAAAATCAATTATCTTATGCCATTTATTTTGTAAGTAAAAACTTGAAACCCCCTTAATTGAATTATATAGTTATTAAAAAACAGTTCCTTGCATTAGTTCATGCCATCAACAAATTTAGGCACTACATTACGGGATATGAAATCTTCATCCACATTGATTATTCATCCATTTAGTACTTATTGAACAAACCAATTACTAATGGCAGGGTTATTGTTGGGCCTCAAAAATGTCACATTTATATCCTCTTTTTCCTTCACTATTCCTTATATTTCATCGTCCCATTAACCTTCCATCATATCATTTTCATAAATATATGTGGGTTTCTCCTTATTATTTTCCATTGTATTCATTTCAGTATTATAAGTGAATTTGTGATTAAATATTAGAAAAATAACATATTTTCATTACATATCAAGGTTGGATGAGTTTGATGATGTGTGCAGGCATATGTGAAGATTCCAACAAAGTCAAATATTATCACCTAGCCTCAAATTCGAATTTCATCTTCAAGCTTTGCAGATTTGAAGAATATTTGGGATAATCATTCAAGAATATTCAAAGGAGAATATCATGGAAGATTTGGATGGAATATCCTATCAAATATATGTGAGAGGTGTTTGGAGGATTTGAAGGGATCATATCTTCTAATAATGAGAAAGTAGTTGAGAATGGTTGAGAGAATAGTGGATCTGTAATTATGAAACTCTTCATGAAGGGGGGATATCATTCATAATTGGGAGATTAGTTTGAGAGTTAGAATCATGTAATTTACAATGGAGATTAGATTGGAGAGTTAGAGATCAGGTAATTCATAATTTGGTCTTGTAATTAGGAGAAGGGGATTCTTAGCTTTGATTCTTTCATGCTTTGTCATTTGACTCTTGTAATATAATTTGAGATTGATATATTGTGTGAGCTCACATATGTCTTTTGTCATTCAACTCTTCACATGTTGTATTGATTCCTAGATTAATTTCCTTCTTTCCTAGATTAGTCTTTCAATGCTTTCCTAGATTAATTTCATTTCAACAATTTAGATTAGATTACTTCTACTTCAGTCCTGCATATATAGTGTGTGTGCTTCCTAAGCCTACGAACCTCATATTGACAAATTAAATAGTTGGGAAAATACTACAACGAAATTAAATGACAATATTTCCGCCTAACATTTTGGTGCTGTTGTCGGGGAAGCACGATGGATTGAGGTTTATATTGAATTTTCATGCAAGTATGATTAGTCATGATCCTAACTCTAAGTTGACATATGGGTAAGGGCATGTAGGGAGAGTTTCAATTTCTACAATTTTAGCAAATTCATTTTTGCAACAGTGAAGAGGTTTTCATGTGTTTTAGCAAGTGTGATTTTCAGTTTTTTTTATTATTATTATTTTTATTTGGGTGTTGTGAGAACCCCCTTTTGCAATATGATTTAACTATGAGTTTCAGCTTGGAACGGCTCGCTTAGATCCTTGCGAAAGTCGGGATCTCCTCTTCTCATGAAGAGGAGATCTTGACAGTAGCCTAGAGTTTAAATACTCCTCAAAAAATGAATGAGGAATCAACATCTGAGGAACTTGAGGAGGACAATGAGGAGCTGCAGCATGATCTAAGCGAGGGAAATCACACTTATGAAAGATATATTGAACAATGGTTTCAAGCGACTACCAGGTTAGATTCTTTTAAATTTTCTTTTTCTTTTGTTAATTTAGAGTTTCAACAACAGATTTCGCATGCTTATACACATTTTCGACCCTTAGTTGTGAAATTGAAAGATAAAATATTCCTGTTACTGTTGCGTACTTGGCTACACTAAAAATTTGCCTACACGTAACCAATATTTAATTCCCAATTAGCATAGAATATGGTAGGCTAACGAATAAAACAACGTCTTTGCTCTAATTTTTTTTAATAAGTATGCTCTCCTCTGCGCTTCGTGCGATCGCGAGGATCAGAAAATAGGGATGATTTTGAATGAATGTTTTTGCATCCATCCTTTGACCTGCAAATAAACAAAATAAATGATTTTTTTTTTTTTTGTAGACGAATAAAACACAGCAAAAATTTTACATGCCGTTATAGCGAAAATTTTCGCTGTTACAGCATGCTGATACAGAAAAAAAAAAAAAATTCATGCTGTTACAACATGTTGATACAGTGAAAATTGTACATGTTGTTTCAACATGCTGGTACGTACAACAACATTTTACATGCTGTTACAACAAAATTTTACTGTAACAATGATTGAATAAATTTGCATTTCTGCAAACATTAAAACATTAGACGAATAAAAACAAAACCAAAACTTTTCTATGCTGAAACGATGAAATTGTTTTTTACATGTTGTTACAACGAAAAATTTACATGTTGTTACAGTGGAATTCTTCATGCTGATACAGTGAATTTTATATGCTAAAATAGTGACACTTTTTGCTGTAACAATGATTAAACAGTGTCATGCTTGCGCTCTTCTCATTTTTAACTTCCAATCTGGTCCATTTTATTTTCGATGCCATCCTTTTGCCAGCCTCATCCTTTCACATTCAAGCCTACATCCTGCAACCTGCCAATAATCAAATCATCAAAAGCTAAAACTCTTGTTTACAAACCCAACCAAATAAAAATAATGATAAACATTGATTAAAAATGTCAAAGAATCAATTAAAATTGCGAATCTCAGTCATAGTCTTAGCTAAAAAAAAATCCTTTGATCTTCCACCCTAAATCTGCAACAAATAAGAAAATAAAATTGATCAAATGAATATTGCTATCCATCATTTTGCACCAACAACCATATTAGAATTTACCAGTCGACAATAGAAGGAGTACTGCTAAAAGCTTGTTGTTCTAAGCTGATTATTCTCGTCTGCTTATTCATTTTCACCCTCATGACTTTCTTTCATTCTTCCAAACATAAATTACAACCTGCAAAACAAACAAATGAAATAATCCTATCATTAGTCTTCTCCCGCACTTAATTGCCTGAAAACGTAATAGCTAAAAATGCGTAACTATTAAAACATAGGATTTTAAAACACATTTTCTGAGCAAACCAAAGCAAATTAGAAAAAAATAAAATGTGGGTTTTCTTCAGAATGGAGGCAATTAGGTATTTCTTGAGCAATTTTCTGGATTTCACAACCATTTGGGAGAAATTCAGGGTTCTTCGGAGCTCCGTTTTGTAGACTGTGCGAGGGGAAAATGATTTGTTTTGAACTACGACACCCTCCAAGAAGAAGAATCCAAGTTAATAAAAAACTCTGCTCCACATGGCACATGATATAAAAGTCTAATTTGATTTGCAGATTTGGTGCAATTAATTACGATTGGAGGCTTGAGTTGTGACATAATGGAACAACCAAGGAGGGCCGAACAACAATAAAATTTTCGTGATACATTTATGCTCTTGGTATCTCTGATCGATGTGTTTTGCAGGAAACATGTTTCTATTATTTACTGATTCAGAAACAAATGACCAAGGATGTAGCTCATAATTTTAATTTTGAGTGTTTTTGCCATTTCTTTTTTTCTTTATTATTATTTTGCGTGTGTTATAAAAATAAAAACAATAAAAATGTAAAATCATAAAAAAATGATTTCGTTTGTTTTATGGAAAGAAAAACAAAAACAAAAATTAAAAAACTATAAAATTAACGAAAAAAATTATAAAATTAAAAAACAAACATTGTAAAATTGCCAATTTGCAATAGACATTCTAAAAACTCCTGAGTTGTTTTCACGGTTTTTTTCTTTGAGTTGCTTGTATTTGTACTTATTCCTGTCTTACGATTCTTCATGAAACAATCAATGATGAACCACAAGCACAACAAAAAAAGGTATAAACATGTATTGTTCTTCGATTTGCTGCATTTACACTTATTTCTACATGATATGTTTTTCAAAATTCTCACAGTTTTCATGCAGGATTCATATTAAGTTTTTTTTTTTTCAGTATCAGAGACGCTCACATTTTTCTACTGAATGATTTTTAAGAATCACAAAATTATTCAAAGAACACATGCTTTGATAGACAACTTGAAGGAACTGTTACACAGAAACATTTTGTTGTTACACAACAACATTTTGCTGTTACTCAACAAAAACATTTTGTTGTTGGGCATAAACATTTGTTGTTACACAACAACCATGATGATACACTATTATTTCCAAAAATTTCATGCTGTGACACTATCCCATTTCTCCTTCAAAGTTGATTAATCATCATTGTATTGAAGCCCATCTTCCATTGAATTATCCCCCATGATTTCACATGCCTATATTTCTGAGTTGCATACATTCCTTTATTTTTTTCAATTCCTTTTTTTCCTTTCCAGTTTTCCTTCTGAATAAAACAAATTCCCTTTCCATGATTACATTTCCTTACCATAAACCCTATTGCTATTGAGATATTTACATCTATATTCCTACCAATATTTTTATAAACTCGCGTTGACTGATGTGGGATTCCTTAAGGCCCACCTTTCAACAGTCTTGCCCCATCGACCTCAATACCTTATCTGGGATATAGACTAGAGTTCATTTTGAGTACCTAGAGGCTTGCATACCTTAATGGCAAGTTCTCTCTCTAACAATCATGGGAATACATCAATGTCCCTTGATCGTTAGATATTGCAAGTGGCTCGACATTATCCCATCTATTCACACTTTGCAAGATGTACTCGGGTACCTTGACACTCATTGACATCACTGATGAGTTTGTCTCACATTGGTTAACGACATTCATCAATGGTCGGTAATCCAATGATTTCTCTTCATGATCGACATCGACACATTAATTCGCATGATGAGAATTGTATCATCAGTATTGTAGCAAATGAAGACTATACACTTTTTCATGATCCCCTCAGCAGTTGCAGCAGTTTGATTTCTGATCTATGAGAGCACCACAGTTCCATATTCTCTGCCTTCCACATTTCTCATGATTTCGCAGTAGCAATTCAGATTCCTTTACTTCCCATGATCCAGTTACAGTAGCAACAACATTATACGTTCCATTTTCCTGATCTTACAGTAGTGACACCTTCCCTCTTCTATCAGTCACAGTAAGATATTCTTTGCTCCAGTAGTTACAACAGTTGCATCTATAGCGCTAGTCACGTTTTCCTGATCCAGTGGCCGCAACAACTACATCTACTTTTTGGGTAAGTGGAGGTATGTTATTTTCTAAGTTTTAATCACACAATTCCTTATATGCCAACTTGAATATTTTGGAAAATTTCCTCTCCATGCTCTCTTTCCTTCCATGACCTACACTAAGTTGCATGAGGGCATCCAACCGATTTAGTTGGGGGGGGGTGGGGATATATTCACTACCGGTATTCCATTTTTCCACTATTATCACTCCATTTTCCATCTCATTTATTGTTTACCAAATTCCTTCTCCAATGACACTTTGTTGCATTTCGATTGATACACATATTGGCATGATTCATAAACATAAAGAAAAAGGATTTTTTATACTCAATGATGCTCTCTTATGCACATTGATAGCTTATTATTTCCAGTGAGTACATGGCTAAATTATTAGAGAAATAAAATCAATAAGTGAAATGAATGATTGTTAACACAAGAACCAACATTCTTTGTATTCATGGTTGTCACAAAAGAACCAACCATAAGAAAATTTCACATGCTGTTACACATATTTTACATGCTGCTACTCCTGTATTTTACATCTTGGAAATATTCCTTGTTAAAAGGGCATCATCAATCAAAGCCATAGTTTGAATGCCAAAAGTTCTTAAGAAGATCCATGCATGTTTGCATGAGGACATGCAACAAGTTGAGTTGGGGGGCATGTCGGGCCTCAGAAATGTCACATTTATATCCTCTTTTTCCTTCACTATTCCTTACATTTCATCATCCCATTAACCTTCCATCATACCATTTTCATAAATATATGTGTGTTTCTCCTTATTATTTTCCATTGTATTCATTTCAATATTATAAGTGAATTTGTGATTAAATATTAGAAAAATAACATATTTTCATTACATATCAAGGATGGATGAGTTTGATGACATGTGCAGCCATATGTGAAGAGTTCAACAAAGTCAAATATTACCACCTAGCCTCAAATTCGAATTTCATCTTCAAGCTTTGAAGATTTGAAGAATATTTGGGATAATCATTCAAGCATATTCAAAGGAGAAGATCATGGAAGATTTGGATGGCATATCCTATMTAAKATATGTGAGAGATGTGTGGAGGATTTGAAGGGATCATATCTTCTAATAATGGGAAAGTAGTTGAGAATGGTTGAGAGAATAGTGGATCTGTAATTATGACACTCTTCAAGACTCTCATGTATATAAGAGAGTGTTCTCTCTTCATGAAGGGGGGATATCATTCATAATTGGGAGATTAGTTTGGGAGTTAGAATCATGTAATTCACAATGGAGATTAGCTTGGAGAGTTAGAGATCATGTAATTCATAATTTGGTCTTGTAATTAGGAGAAGGGGATTCTTGGCTTTGATTCTTTCATGCTTTGTCATTTGACTCTTGTAATATAATTTGAGATTGATATATTGTGTGAGCTCACATACGTACTTTGTCATTCAACTCTTCACATGTTGTATTACTTCCTAGATTAATTTCCTTCTTTCCTAGATTAGTCTTTCAATGCTTTCCTAGATTAATTTCATTTCAACAATTTAGATTAGATTACTTCTACTTCAGTCTTGCATATATAGTGTGTGTGCTTTGTAAGCCTATGAACCTTGGATTGACAAATTAAATAGTTTGGAAAATACTACAACGGAATTAAACGACAATATTTCCATCTAATAGTTACCGGGTGGATTCTTTTACTACAAGAATTTAATATCACTATATTGGATAGGCCTGGTAAGGAAAATGTTGTAGCAGATTTCCTTTATAGGATTCATAATGAAGGTTAATTAATTCATGTTAATAATAGTTTTCCTGATGAGCATATTTTTTTAATATCTACTAAAACCCCTTGGTTTGCAGATATTGCTAACTATTTAGCTATAGGAAGATTACCTCGACATCTTTCTACAAAGGAGAAGCAAAAGATCATTAGATACAATTCCACTTACTCATGGATTGTCGGAGAACCCTTTCATATGGGACCTAATCTTATCATTCAGAGGTGTGTATGAGAAGATGAAGTGTACAACATATCAAAGGCATGCCACGATGAACCATGTGGAGGCCAATTTGTTGAAAAAAAAACACATATAAAAGTCCTTTGTTTGGGGTATTATTGGCCTACTCTTCATAGATATTCCAAGGAATACATTAGGGTATGTGGCAGTTGCCAACAGATGGGAAAAATGGTACAGGAAGATGAGATGTATCTACAACCTCAGGTATAAATAGAAGCATTTGAAAAATGGGCCTTGGATTTTGTAAGGCCTATTTTTCCAATGTCTAGAAAGAAAATGTATATCTTGGTATGTACTAATTATTTCACTAAATGGGTAGAAGCCAACCCTATTTTACATGCTAATGAATAATTTCTTGTGTATTTTTTATTTGAGGACATATTTACTTGTTTTGGTGTCCCAAGAGAAATTGTGATAGATCAAGGTACCTAATTCACTTCAAATCTTGTCCAGAAGATCATAGAAAAATACAATATCAAGCATTGGAAGTCATCCCCCTACCATACAAAAGATAATGGGTACGTGGAGTCCATAAATAAATTTCTTTAAGCCATCTTGACCAAAATGTTTTAGTTACACCACCAATATTGGGCAGATAGGATTCTTGAGACACTTTGGGATTACCATATCGCATGGAGGAACACTATTGGGAATACACTATATGAACTTGTGTATGGGAAGAAAATTTTATTTCCTATTGAGTTCCAAATAAAAAAATTTAGAATAACATACAATCTTGGGATGCATATTTCAGAAGCACAACAACATAGGTTGTTACAATTCAATGAATTGGACAAGATCCAACAAGATGTAGTTCAACAAACTACCATCATACAACAACAAAGATCAAGATGACATGAAAAATTCATCAGGAATAATAAGTTCAAATCAAGTGACTGGGTCCATAAAATCTCAAATTTTTACCATATCAAATGATAAAGAGAACAACATCAATGCATAGATCTCGTTGTTATCTTTCCAATAGTGCAAACAGTGCATCAAACCGAGCTAGTATACAAAAGTTATGAGTAGTCAAAGTTTTGGTCAAACCATGCAAAATGGGGGTGCCACGTGGCACAACTAGAGGGTGACACTTTCCATGCTAACATGGAACCTAATTGGTAGATGACTAGGTAAGGTAAAAATCCAGGTGGTCCAATCGCATAATGACAAGTGGCAAGACAATTGGTTCAATTACGTGATGACACGTGACATTAAATAGCCAATGAGAAGCTGTCACATGGAAGCTTCCCATTGGCCTATATGGTTAATGTATTGTACAATTTTGGAGTCAATATGGTTCAACCCCATGACTGCCATAGTCTCCATGCCTTAACAAATCTCCCACAACCATTGCACCACACATTATTACTTAACCATATTATATGTTTAAATATGTTTAAATATAGTATATGTTTATATATTATATGTCATATGCCACCAAATATA
>JZKD02S1657910.1:657160-681880 GCA_000966675.3 Picea glauca
TGATAGAGAGTGGGAGAGAGAGAAGGATGGAGGGATGCAGAGAGAGATAGAATGTGAGAGAGGGAAGGGGGAAGAGAGAGAGGGAGAGGGAGACAAAAAGAGAGATATGGATTGAGCGAGAGGGAGTGGAGGCACAAATGTAATGAAATTGTAAACATATTTGATTATGAATACTATGAGGGGGGGGAAGTGGGGGAAATATAGAGAGGGAGAATGAAGGAGAGTGGAAAAGTATTTTAGGGGATCCTATATACCTTTGGTATCCTACCTTTACTTGAATATTGACCCTCTTATTGAACATACCTCCATTCGGTCCCTATATATATAACCTTAGGCCCCCACCTATACCCAAACCTTAACTCCCTCCACACCCCATCCCTAAGCACCCTATGACCATATCTCTTCTTGCCCCCCCCATAATCCCTACATATTCATTCTATTCTCTAACCACTTTCCTATGCTACAAATCACTTTCAATCCTAAGCCCCTAGGTCCTATTTTCCCCCATTCCTCCCCCACACCTTTATTCCTAAATTTATATGGGCCATATAAAAAAAATTGTTTGTTGCATTTAAAGCATCCATGTTCTCTTGTGAGAAAAAAAAATGAGGTTGGGGATTCTCCCTACCTCATATTCTTGTCTAGTAGGATTGTGCATGTGTTCCATGAGTGCGCTCGCATTCCTACTGAACAAGAATATGAAGCAGGAAAAAGTCACATCCTCTTTCTCTCCCAAAAATTTGACACCATACTGACATATGCACAAAAAAACAAAAACAACAAATAGGTTTCTTTTTTAGTGTCATTGGAAAGAAAACTTTTGTCTTGTTGTGTAATTGGTAGGAAAATTTGTGTAATTGGAAGACAATTTTCAGTGGAAAGATTTTTTTTTTTCTTTTTGTGTATTTGGAAGGAAAATCACATCTTGTTGTATAATTGGAAGGAAATGTTTGGAAGACACTTTTGGTCTTGTGGTGTAATTGGAAGACATTTCTTGTCTTGTTGTATAATTGGAAGGCACTTTCATCTTTTGGTGTACCTGGAAGGCATTTATTGTCTTGTTGGGAGGAACTTTTGGCATTTTGGTGTAATTGAATGAATTTCTTGTCTTAGTATAATTGGAAGGCACTTTTGGTATTTTGGTGTACTTTGAATGAATTTATTGTCTTGTTGTATAATTGGAAGGGAACTTTTGGAAGCCACTTTTGGTATTTTGGTGTAGTTGGAAGGAAATTGTTCTCTATAAACATGGGAAACCAATGTAATAAAGGCATAAATTCTTGGAGGAAATAAAACCCATTGAAAAGGTAATTAAATAAATATAAAAGGAAAGGTTAGGTATGAAAAAACGTGGTATTTCAATGGAGGGAAATCTGAATTCTACCACGAGAGATGACATTGTTGTTTCTTCTTCATAATTACAAGAAAAGCACAAAATTTGAATAGAGGCCAATCCATTTCAGACCTCTAATTGTTCTATATTGGATCATTATGTTATTTAGCATCTATCTCGATGTTTTATGGGTGAAAAAAATAGAGGAATCAACTTGCAAAGCCATTTTAGTGGTTGGTCCCAATCTGGAAATTTAGGTACAAAATAATGTCTGAAATCTTTTAGAGCCATTTTGAGGCATCAAATGACACTTTTTATGGACCAATTCTTACTATAGAGCTATATTATACACATTGATACCTTTCATAGTAAATATTTCAGTAAATACCTTTCATAGTAAAGGAAATTAACCTTCATAGTAAATATTTCAGTATTTTATTAGATATGTTATGACAAACTCTCTGATGAAATATCCATGAACGTTTACAGATCATATTGGTATCAGAGCGGGTTTTATTGGGGAATTTTTGGAAAGTTGTAGGGATCCAGGAATCAGTTTAAGAAGAGAGTCACAAAACCCTATCCATGGACGACGAGTTTGTTCATAAAAACCCTCGATATATGGCAGAGGAGAGATTTGTGAGGGTGGAAGAGGAAGTTGTTGACATATCCTAAAATATGTCCCTCCTCATGGCGGCTCTAGCAAGCAATATCAAATCGTTTGAAGAATTTGGAGGCTTAAACTTAGAGATCAGATCAAATGGAAAATTGTGGGATATCGAAGACCTAGAAAAGGATTCTAGGAAAGAACTTGAGAAAGAGAAGATGATTTCTAGTACCATAAACCCTTCACAGTATTTATTCAAGATGGAGGCAAAAGTGGACATAAAGCCATACCAAGGTGATATCAAAGCATTAAAACTGAATGATTGGTTGCAAGAACTAGAAATTTATTTCAGCATTCACATATAGATGAAGACAAAAATATATCATTTTTCATATTAAAGTTAGAGGGCCATGCTTTAACCTGGTGGGAAATCCATACGGGAACATTGAGGTTGGAGGGCAATCTGGCAGTAACTAGGTTGTAGTAATTTAAAACCCTCATCAAGTCCCAATTCTACCATATCAGGTATGTAGATGACCATTTTATTTGGTGGCACTACTTCAGGAAAAATCTAGGGCAAAGTGTATAGGAGTACACCACTGAGTTCAAAAGGATTATCATCATACATGGTATCTCTCCCAAGATCCTGGATGTACTCCTAAAGTATCTTGATGATCTACCTAGCCATATACGAAAGAAAGTGATGTTTTTCAGCCAAGGACGATGGATGAGGCATGTGTACAGGCACAATATCTAGAAAAAATAGGCCACAATATAGGGAAGTCAAGCGGTTCGGTAGGATTTCCATGTCTTGTACCCATACAACATAATTTGATCCATTTAGAATTACATGATTGATCTTCGAAACCATCTTTTATATCTAGACATAACAGGTCTATTTCAACAAGTTACAAACTAAAAACCACCATCCCAGATTCAATCACACAATATATTGGAATCAACAAGGTTTGCAGAAAACATGCAAGGTTTCAAACCATCAACTATGATATGATGTTGGGGATTGTGTGTAATCTGATACAAAACAAAAAAAATGATATTGTAGATAATTAAAGAGGAAAAAGAATTTTGAATATCAAAAGGTGGTGTCTAAAGACATCATTACATCATTTAACCCCAATGCATTGTGATTAGAAAATCACAATGCATATTGGACATCTTTTACACAAAAAATGTATTTCCATTCACTTGTTTTTAATGACCCATAGGTTCTGCTATTTATAGCTTCAATATCTAACTAACCTCCTTGAAATCTCGAGGATCTTTTCCCCATATAACCATCAATTGTTATACTTGACTCCATCAAATATGTACTATCAAGTCAGCTCGACAAGGATGCTTGACCCAAACATCCATGTGTCCAACTCGTAGTCAATTTCTTTCATGTTCAATCCACCAACTGAATGTCTTCGATTGTTGGTCAAATTTCCAACTGACAAACTTGTTGACTACTCGAATGACTAATGTATATATCTATTCAGTCACCCATCCTATTGATTCCATGAAAAGTGCAATGAACCATCATAAATTGATGTTCCAACAGATTTCTTCTTCAACATCCCCATGTGGGAATTTTATCTTAATATCCATCTGCTATACTTCAAGCTCAAAATAAATATCAACAAACAAAATAAATCTAATAGAAGTTCATTTAGAAATAGGAGAACAAATTTCACCAAAACCAATTCCCTCCAGCTAGGAATATCCCTTTTCTACTAAGAGATTTGTACTTCCCCACTTTACCTTCTGCATTCAACTTTGTAAACACCCATTTGATAACAACTGGATATGTTCCTACCATCAACTCAATTATAACCAAGCCTCATTCTTATCCAAGGAATCCATTTCTTCAACCAAGGACTTCTTCCAAAGTTTACCATTGTCTAAATCCACTTCCTCCCTAATATTTCTAGGATCATCATCAGTAATAGATAAAACAAAAATAGAACAAAAATTAAGGGGATTGTACCTTTCTGATTGCCTTATTTCTCTAATCGATCTCCTCAATACCAAAGTATGAGGTTCTTATTATTATTAATTATGTTCTTTTGTTGAGTAAGATTCTAAATCCTTCAACTAAAAACCTATTTTCACTGGTTCCTTTTCCCTTGGTAGTGTTATCACATAGAGTTTTGGGGGGAATCAAAAGTCATTTTAGTCTATTTCTTTGGATCTTGTGGTTGTGTCCTTGGTCAATTTTAGTCATCATGACAAGGAGTGTTAGTTTTCATCATTCACATCCTTCTAATCACCATCATCACCTTAAAATTTCATTTCCATAAGTTATGTGAAGTATCTCTAGCTATTATTTTACCCGTTCATGTTGTCAAATCAGTTTGTGGTTTGGTGTTGCGAAATCCGTTGCGAATTGGTTGTAGAGGATAGTTGGTAGTTAGACCACTTGTAGGCATCCCTGTGCAAATATGAAGGTATCAACATTCATATCTAGGTTACCAAGTACTCTATGAACTTTTCCACCTTGATTTAAGGTCTGGAAAGGGCTGAGTGGTTGTTTCTCTTTGTGGTGTTGCGAACTGATGATTGGCGCTACGAATTGTCTTCGATGAGGGTTGGAGGTTAGGCAGCTTGCAAGAACCTGAGTGAAAATATGAAATTACTAGAATCAACCTCATAGCCATCAGGTACTCCATGATATTTTTCGTCTTGTTTGGAGGTCAGGAAAGAAGTGTGGCCACTTGTTTTCTCCTGGTGCTACGAACTGTCACAGACACTGCGAACTCATTTCATGTAGCAGAAGCGTCTAAATATTTGATCATAAATAAAAAACATTCATGTGGTTTTTTCTTAAATTTATTTTGGAGGATCATGCTAATGTCATTGACTTTCTGTCCAAATTTCATCCTGGCCAAGTTTTTAATTCGAGAGATATAATTAAAACACCATTGCGCTGCAAATTGGTGTTGCAAACTCTCTATTTTTCATAGTTGTTGGCTATTCGCCTTGTTGGGAGGTTTTCACTTATCAAGGAGGGTTAGAATGACTTCTCAGAGATCATTTAGATGTTAAGGGACACCTGCTATAGTGGGAAAACCCCCTATGGACTACACTAGGGTTCAACGTGCGGGTAGAGATAACCATCTAAAGTCTCCTAGTTTTAACAACTACCTCGACAATACCCCACATTCATGCATACAACACAAGGATAAAAGGATCCGGTAACTCTACCTTGAACTCCGCGTCCGGTGTCGATCCTTTCACGTTCGATTGTTCCTCGACTGCAAATCTCCTCCCAAGGCCGACCTACATTCACCAAAAGACAAACACGAAACTATGAACAAGAATATTATATATGAATTAGTGGGTTAGATTTCATAATAAAATGTAAATCAAACATAAAGATTGAACACATCATATGGCAGGAAAAAAATAGTACTTATTTATATTAATCTCAGAAAGTCACTTACAATGAGATCGGTGACTGCTCCTCGAACCTAGTCCGGGATCCTCTTCACCAAGCTCCAATTGCTTCCATGTATCCTTCTCCTCTCACAATTCTCTCTAGGGAAATGTCATATGCTTATGAATTGGGAAAAACAGCAAGAACATGGAATTCTGGCTCAAAACTCACAATTTGGCTGAAAATTCTTGGGGCAAGGGGGGAAAGTGAAATGGGCAGAGTTTCACTGTTCTTATGCTTAGATTTGGAATGAGACCCCAAAAAATCATTTTATATGACAAAAAGGATGGTTATTCGGTTGGGTGATGGGCTATAGGCGATGGAACAGTTGGGAAACTGTCCAATAGCCCGTAATCTCAACGAATTCCTTGCAACTTTTTAATTTTTGCAACTTTTGTGGGTATACGCGGGTTGTAATGGTGCAGCTAGCGTACATATGCATGCAATAATGATGCATCTAGTGTACATACGTGGGCAGTAATGGTGCGGGGCACGTACATCTTCAAAAATATGGGTTTTAAGAAGAGCTTCTTAGTAATGGCTTGGCAAAAAAAGCAAGTAATATGGCCTGATGCCAGTTATGCATGTATGGTGCAATTTAGGGTTATAACAGATGCCCCCTAATGTGTGAGGTCAGAAGATAATATGATGGTCGAAATACATTACAAATCTTTACCATTGTACGAAGCAAGTGAGCCCGGGACCAAAGTTCGAGAGGTGTCATCTGCAAAAATAACAGTTGTCTCACCTAGGCAGGCATACCCATGCTCGGGATGAAATAAATCATGGTTGAAAATGAAATACACTGCAAATCCATGTCATATAACTATATAAATTGTAGCCTCAAGTCATACACAATGGATCTACATCTCAAAATCAAAGATATACATGTATAATATCCATCTTCAAGAAGCCAATGACACCTGATGGCTGGAGATGAGGCCTTCAGAGCTCAAGCAACAAATTCAAGATATTCATAACTCAGGTAGGAGTGTAATGTGAGTGTACGAATTCACTACCGAGAGGTCTTCGACGGCTCATCAAGGAACAAACAAGAGGATATCGGTGATCAGGTAAAGAAATTCAGTGATTCCGAACAAGGACTTTATTGGACTTTTAGGATGGTCGGGCATGAAGGCAAGAGACAAACTACAAAAAAGGCTGAATCAAGAATAGTAGAAACCTCCCTTGGACAATAGCACGATAGACGATCAGACTCAGAAAGCATGACATTGACACAAGTTCACGATGCAGGAGGCAACACAAACTCTCCATATGTTTGGAAGAATAACCAAACGGAGGAGGACACAACTCTATGTAACGAGAACAACTTTCTAAGGTCATATTAAATCCCAGATATTGACAAACAAACAAAAGGATATGCTTTGTCCAAGGGTGACTCATTGTGCTTCCATAAAAAGAAAATACTTTTCCCATCCTCTGTTTGGGGTATATTTGATTTTTTTGTCTTTTTCAATAATTTTGGAAAGCTTGAAAAGGAATAAAAGAATCCTACGTTACAAAGGAGGAACGAGTGTCGGAAGCATGCTAGTTCCAAGCATAAATAACATGCTAATTCTCAGAGAAAGGAGACATTTGCAGGGAAAGGACACTAGGGAAAATTCCTCCATGGGTCAAGGTGTCAAGACGCAGAGGCAAAGTGATACAAGGCTTGCGTATAAGGCATGCTTAAAAATTTCGGTTGAGAGCAACATGGAGCCGGTATTAGGCCAAAACATAGGAATGCAAATGCGATTAACAGGACACAATGATAACACCCTTCAATGTAATTTTAATGAGCCCAGAGAAGGTAAGCTCAGTGGTTTTTCATTTTTAGAGAGTCTGAAAAAGAACAAAAGAAGACTCCACTGGGGTACCTTTTTCGAAGGTAGTCTAGTTGGTTCAAAAAAGGGGTAGATTAGCACCAAAAAGACGTCTACTCAAAACCATTTTAATGAGTGTGACAAAGACAAGATCACTCGGAAATATTTTCAATTTTAAGGAGTCTGAAAAGATCTTAGCTATGGACTTGCTGCCTTTTTCTAGATTTAGTCTCCTTAGCCCAAAAAAGTTAAATTTGTTGAGGATAACTCTCCTGGCAAGATGAATCTCCCGAGGTGTACCTTTTTCCTCCTTAATCTATAGGCCATAAAAAGGGGTAAACTACCACCGGACAGACATGCCTTCAAGTTTTAGTTTGGCAAACATGAAGGGCAATAATATCGCTCGACAATCTTTTCATGTTTATAGAGTCTGAAAAGGGATTAAAGAAGACTCATTTTGGGAGTCCCGAGGGTGAGGCCAAGGGTGATGATATATCAAACATATGAGGCTCAATATCGTAATCAGGGCAAGAATAGCAAGGAATCCCAATCCTAAAGTCATTGAGGACAACATGGACACCAAAATGAAACCGCGATCTACCTAGGGCATCCATGTAAAGGAAGGCTCTACCACTAAAGTACGACACTTCTAAAGCAGCAATGACACTTTTGTGTCGCAATTCGGTGGGATCGATACTATGGCAAAGTGGAAAAGACAAAAAGATGAAGAAATTGGAGGTGGAATCCTAACTTAAATGCAAAAAGTTGAAAAAACAACTTTTACCAAAGGACCTTCAAAAGTGACCCATCTCTCAAAAAAATTTCCAAACCAAAAGTGAAGTTTATCGTAACATCCAATGAGAAACTCAAGAACCATGTTAAAGGATTTTCAAGCCAGAAAAAACGATGAAAGGGTTCAAAAAATGACAAAAAGGGCCAAAAAAGTCTATAAATACAAGTTGGTAGCTCATTATCACCATTGCAAATTGAGAATTGACCAAAAATCCAAAAACGCCCTTTTTTTAAAGAAGTTGATTCTGGGAGCTTCAGAGGACGAAACGAACTTCCACTTGGACCAAGTAAGTACAAACTAACTACTCTTGCATTTCCATACTTTTATTTTTCATTTATTTTGGTTTTTTGGGAGGCGTGCACCTCTAAAAAGGGTCAGCCCTACGTGTACACGGGTTGTCCAAGGACAACCTGTGTATGCCCATGGGCAGAAAACAATCAACCCCCATGCATACACGACTGTCTCCAATACAGTCCACGTACACCCTCAAAGATATGAAAAAAAATAAAAATACAAGATTTAACTCTCCCTTGAACTTGTCATTTTGTAGGATGTACGTCCATTGGAGAGAGAGGGAGCATGAGGACATTAATATACTGGTCGATGAGGACCCTGCAGCTATGGCCACATTGAGACAATGCGGTTTGTGGAAGTTCTTCCAGTGTCCCTTCATGAGGGCACAACCTATGCTGTTGAATGCCTTGGTAGACTACTGACATCTTGGCATTGATGCATTTATGCTCGAGGGGTAGTCGTTGACTCCAACGACTGAAGATATTTACTTTCTGACTAGCCTCTCTAGGAGAGGTGAGCCAGTTAACTTGCATTCTTTTCCCCCGGGGCCTCACAACATTGCTGAGTTGATTGGGCTACATTGCGAGGCCGGCACTGAGAAATCAGGTTCTCAGGTGCCAATAAAAAAGATTACCAACCTATCATTGAAAGTGATAGTTCTACTTATTGGGTGGATCACTAGATCTGCAGCCTTACATCAAGCCTCCCGGGTTCATATGCATTGTGCAGTGCAGTGCTTGAATGCACGAATATTCAACTGGATCACGACCATGCTAGACTGCATGAAGATACAAAGCACCGAGTGTTGTGGGTGGGACAACAAAAACATTGGATTTGGGACCATCTTGTGCTCATTCTTATTTGAGAGAATACCCAGTCTCAATCCACTAGCGACAGTGCGAGGGCACGAGGCCTCACTTCTAGCAGTGTGTAGATGGGTAACATTGTTGATACGATAGGGGGGAGAAAGGACCATAGAGGCCTTCGATGATAAATTTTTTGACTGGTGGGAACGACAGATCCCGATGATAGAGGACTACCCCTATGCTGGAATCAACTTTTCTAGGGACCCAGACATGCCCATACTTCCCGAGGAGAGTGAGGAGAGATAGGTACATTTTTTTTTAATGTTATTTATTTTTATTGTTTCTTTTTATATATATCATTTTTACGGGAATCAGAGTATCTGAAAACTATGTATCTGTTTATATACAAATGTGGGACCAATGCGTCCAATAGACTTTTCAAGGACCAGGTGGCATCCTCGACCAGAGGCAGTACCAGCCACAACCACCAGACCAACAACAGTAGCAGGGGGACCTCCAGCCAGAGAGGCTGAGAGATTTTTGAGACGGGTGGAGCGGAACCTCGCTGTGTTCACTTGTGTAGTCCCTATGGAAGATATCGAGGATCTCCCACCATCGATGCAACCTCACATAGTTGGGGTGCCACAGACCTGGGTCCAACTCTTCCGGCATTTGGCAAACACCGTGGTTCACTATGGCAAGGCCAACAAGACCTGCCCTTAGCTTAGGATGGACCACTTACATGCCAAGGGAACTTTTTGTATATTTTTTAGGGCATAAGCCCCGTGATGTGTACTGGATATGTATTTTTGAGGCACTTGCGCCCACCTATGTACTATGAGACTTTTGATATATATATGTGTATTTACATGTTTTATGTCTTATGGTTTACATTTATTTACAAATGTATTTACATGTGAATGTGTGTGCATTTTCTTACGTTTATGCAATATGCCAATCTAATACATGATTAGCTAGAGTATTTGTGATTTGATTCAATCTCCTAGGAACATGGATATACATAATGTAATCAAAGCATTGCTCTAAGAGACGTACCCTAAGGAATTGTCGGTGTAGAGTAGGATAATAATTGCAATAAACCCCATTTAACTAGGACACAACCAACTTTTCATCTAAGTAGACCCAGAGATGAGAGATACCACCTAAAGTGTCACGAAGAAACTCTATTATTGTGTTGTACTCGACGACATTGTTTGTGGCATCACCTAAACATATACCTCCAGAAGATAACAACTGGCCTTGAGGTGTGAAGATCAACCAAGATGTGGAAGAAAGCCTCTGAGTGTGTCGACTAGCATCGTCCGTGAACCCAATGACCACCTTTGATTCACTTGAAATCTGCCATAGTGAAAAAGATGACATCAAAAATGACACATCCATAAAACAAAAAGACTAAAACTAAATGTATAAGAACTATACATATGTACAAGAAGTCACCCAAGGCGACCCACCTATGAGTAATATTGCTTGAGGTAGAGCCCATTTCTGGGCTCTGCCAAATTTTTCCCTTCGAATTCAACCAAACGATAAGCACCCTTTTTTAATACTTCCTTCACAATGAAAGGTCCGAACCACATGGGTTTGAACTTGCCTACCCCCAGGGGATCCTTGTCTTGGTCATACACCAGGAAAAGGTCTCCTTCAGAGAAGATCCAAGGATGAACGAACCGATCATACTGACACTTGAATTTTTGCTTGTGAGCCTCGTTAGCCAAGGTTGCATCACGGTGTTTCTCATCGAGATGCTCGAGATATAATAAGCATTCCTCAAGCGGTGAAGTGTCTGTCAATAACTCTACTGCCATCTTTAGAGATGGGATATATCATTCTATAGGCAAGACTGCTTCCAGCCCGTAAATGACTTGAAAAGGTGAGAAACCGATGGTAGTATTTATAGACGTTCGGTAGGCCCACAATGTCGAGTACAACATCAAATGCCAATTTGACTTGGCCGAATTGATCGTTCATTGTAGAATGGTCTTGAGAGACTTATTCACAGATTCCACCTGACCATTCGCTTGTGGGTAGTAAGGTGATGAATGTTCTTGCCTCAAACCAAGATTTGATGTTAAATCAGACATCATTTTGTTCTAAAAGTAACTTCCATGGTCAGTGACAATATCCTTCAGGATGTCAAACCTTGCTATTGTCTAGTTAAACAAAAAGAGAGTTGTTGTTTCGCCATCGTCTTTGAACGTTGGCATAGCTTAGACCCATTTTGTGAAGTAGTCTACTACTACGATGATATAATAGTGCCCCCTAGCTGAGGGGGGGTGGCATGTAGTATAATCAATCCCCCACTTGGTGAAGGGGCCAATTGTAATGACAAGAAATATAGGAACGGGGTGTGCCCTCATCTTCCGAGAGAAGATCTGACACAGCTAGCACTTCTTGACCGATTCAATGCAATCTTTGATCAACGTTGGCCAAAAGTAACCTAATCGTAAAATATTTTGGGTTGTTTCCAACACAGAAAAATGACCACCACATGCTCCAGTGTGGTTGTCGTTAAGAACAAGTTCCTCTTCTTCATGAGTGAGACACCGATGAAGGATGCAATCTACACCTCGACGATACAAAGTATCCTCGAGAATAAGATATTTTTTCACCTGATGGCATATGCGTCTACACTCATCATGATAAGCAAAGGCAGGGAACTTCAAAGCCTGGAGATAGACTAGTATATCTCCATACCAGGGGTCTGAATATGAAATCAGAAAAATATCTCCTTTAATCAGTGATTCTTCGGGCGTGACATCATCTGTTTCGACCAGAAGTTCCGAGATAATTTCCACGAAGACCAATGAATTTTTAGATTTCACTGAAACAAAATCCAAGTCAAATTCCTAGAGGATAACAATCCATTTGTTAATCTTTCCGCCGATTACACATCGTGTCAACATGTATTGGAATGGATTAACAACGACAATGATGGTAGTCTTGTGAAACAAGATATAATGACGAAACCGCTGGACAACATGTACTATTGCCAATACAAGATTTTCAACATGGGAGTAGTTGAGTTTTGGTCCAACCAGGCCTCGGCTCAGGTCATAAATGACATATTCTTCAAGAATATCATCCTCTTGAACCAAGACCATACCAATGGTCGACTCTGTCACAGCCAAATACAATAAGAATATTTATTATAATTGGGTGGCTGAAGTAGAGGAGCAGAAGTGAGGGCACATTTCAATGCTTTGAAAGAGTGTTGAGCGGCTTTTTCCCAATGGAAAGGAATATCCTTCTTTGGCAAATGCATAAACCCTTTAGTGATCTCAGCATAGATTGTGATAAAACATCGAAGAAAATTGTCTTTTCCCTGTAAACTCTGAAGATCAGGGATTGTGCACAGGGGAGGCAATTGAACTATTGCCTCAACCTTTAGAGGATCGACCATGATCCCTGTTGTCAAAACTATAAAACCTAAAAGATGACCTGACGTCACGCAGAAACTACATTTGTTAGGATTTAAGAGAGTATGATAGTAGCGACATCGCTCAAAGATAAGTTGGAGGTGTGTGGGATGATCAGCTCTCTTACGAGATTGTGATGCTAAATCATTGAGATAAGCCTCGAGTATGTGTTGGAGATCGTGGAAATAAAAATACATGGCCCGCTGAAAAGTGGCTCCAGCATTCTTCAGGCCAAAAGGCATCTTCTGATAAGAAAATGTACCCCGTGGATAGATAAAAGTTTCCTTATGTTAGTCTTCGGGATTGATTTGTATTTGATTGTATCCTGAAAAACCATCCACGAAAGAAAAGACCTCACATTCTACGCATTCATCGACGATCTGGTCAATGAATGGGGTGAGGAAATTATCACTTGGACAGGCCCTGTTCAAATCATGGAAGTCCGTACATACACGAATCGTTCCCTGATCGTTATTGACCAGAACAATATTTCACACCCATTGAGTCAACTAGACAAGGTAGATGAAACCAGCTTTGAGTAGCTTCTCTACTTCATCTTAAATAGTTATTTCTTTTTGAGGATTAACCAGACGAAGCTTCTGCCAGACCGGCTTGGCGTCAGGATAAGTCGTTATTTAATGTTCAATGATTCTTGGATCTATGCCTGGCATTTCCTCATAACACCAGGAAAAAACGTCATAGAATTCTTTAAATAAATCCATATAGATTTGAATCTCCTTGGGGGAGCAATCTGCTCTGACGAAGACATTCTCCACAACTCCACGGTTTCTCAAGACATCGATAGGTATTGTTTTAGCGATGGTTTCCATATTACCCTCAGCATAAACTCCATGCATATCCAGAGGATTAATAGGCAAGGCCTATCTTTAGTCATAGTCAACACAAATTATCCTACCTCTATTCTTCCTAACTCTAAGAGAAAATAAGATCTGTGATGCAGATCATCCCATGGTTTGTCTGGACTAGTCAATGCCTCTATAATCGCCTCGTCAGAAGGAAATACCAAGTCTAAGGAATCGGTAGTGGTGGGGGAACCTTGAGCCCAAATAGGCTCTAGAACTGGATCTAACTCCTGTGCCGGAGTCGGATCGAGGTCGGTTGAAGCTTGTTGGACAATGGAGTACGCAACTTCTATTGCGGACAAGGGCATGGACATTCCATGGTTCCCTATCCCTTCCATCGTGGACGATGGGGAAGGAAGAGTCCATGGATCGTTAAAGTAAGTCATGTGAAACAACAACACTTGAAATATTTCAGCCTTGGGCTGGTTGTGGAATACCGATATGAACTTGACATCGTCGGACGGAGGTGGGTAATCAAAAGTACCCATCAAAGGTGGGCACAAACCAACCCCTATATTGACGATGTTGGGCTATGGATTATCAATCATCGGGACTGTGGATGCCCCCAATGAAGGGTCAATATGGGAGAAAAACAATTGATCAATGGTCACGATCCGACCCTCGTGTGGAAACTACAAGACCCAGAACACTGTAGCGACCACTGCATGCATAGCCTAAGTCCAACTCCTTCCTAACAATAAATTGTAGTTGAGAGGCACATCGACCACTTCAACTTCAACACACATGGTCTTTCCTCCTAACTACATGGCGAAAGAAGGAATGATTCCATGTGGTCTGAATGAATGACCATCGAAAGAGGTAAGAAGAGTAGGTGACGGAGACAAAATGGGTTGGCCAGTGGCCTTCCAAGATGCCAATGACATCACACATGTCGAGGCTCCCTCATCAACCACTGTACGAAAAATATTTCGGGTAAAAATTTTCATGGTGTACGCCACTACTATCTGAAACGCAACGTGGTATGGGAGACAAGGCTTCAATTCAGTTGTATCAAGCATGATCATTCCCAGATTTCAACTCTCAGCGGATCCTAAGGCAGATAACCGAGCCTTTCTCTGAGCGGGGCAGCTCTGAAGGACTTCCAAAGCGGACAATGCGCAAGGGGTTTGTGACAAATCCTCAACCATAGAGTAGTTTTGAATGACCCTTGCATTTTAGCTCCATTAAAGAACTACACCTAATTTTTATCTCCATTAAAGACCACATGCAGTGATTTGGAAATAATTTATTAATGACTTCCAACAATTTCCTGAAAATTAGCAGTTTGTTGGATTTTTGTCTCTTTGATTGTTGCCACCTATCTCCAAGGCCTAGAATCCAATGAAAGAGATAGGATTAGACCTCCTAAGGATATTTTTATGATATTTTATATTTAATTAAGGAGGGAGCTCTTGGAGAAGGGTTGGATTCATGATCCAAGTGAGGCTAGAGAGAGTAGGAGCAGGCAGTTTCCCTGTGTGTTTTCATTTGTAAGCCCGAGGGCATTTTTATCATGTAAATATTCATGACATTGAAGATTCATGAGATTTGTTATATCATATTGTGTTCTCGTTGTTATTCATCTTCAATTCTATCTTTCTTGAATTAATTGTAGCTTTTGAGGATCAATGGTTGTATTTGATTTATAGATTCTTTAGCAGCAAAGGGTTTGTTGTGATTTCCTATAACTCATTGTGGTTGTCAAGTAGCTTTCTAATCCATTTTGCAGAGAGGATCTATGTTTAATGGATGATATACTTTATGTTAAATTATCCTTTCTTCCATATGCCATCTTATAATCCATTTTTCTGATATGCTTTTCAATTTCCTTCTAACTTCAGGGTGTTTGTGTGATTCCATTGCCCAATGGTGTAGCCTACTGATCTATAGTTTTCTTCCCTCTCCCTTTCTTTCTCAATATTGCTAATCCACCTATTCAAACAAAAACTTATCATTTAAATTATGATGGGTATTGAGCTTACACTTTAGAATTCAAAGTGTGACTTTCAATGCTAACAGGTAGGACTTCCTATTTGGGAACATATTTAACCTCTCTAAAGACAACATCCCAACTGTAAACAATTTTCTTAATTACTGGGTTCCAAAGTTCATAACCTTCTATACCATATCTATAACCAATAAAGATACATTTTTTCATATATATTATCCATCCCACTCCTATTTTTCTTTGGAACATGGACATAAGCATCACAACCAAAAACTCTCAGATGTTTAAGAGAGGGTTTTTTACCAGTCCATGCCTCGTGTAGAATCTTGTCAACCGAAATTGATGAGGGTGATTGATTTACCAGGTAACATGTAGTATCCATTGCCTCTCTCCAGAATTCCTATCCTAACACAACACCATTGAGCATGCTCTTTTATTTTTCCATAAACATCCTATTCATCTTTTCTACAAACCCATTTTGTTGAGGTGAGTATGGAGTAGTATTGTTCCTTGCTATTCCAGACTACTTACATAATTCCTCAAATTCATTCCCATATAACTATTAGGATCCGATCCTAACCCCTCTCCATGGGTTATTAGTTATTAGGATATGTTTTATATTTAATAAAGGCCGACATTAGTTAATAAGGCCTAATAAATAAAGAAGAATACGTCAATGTAAGAAGACCTAATAGAAGCTTTCGCTTCTAGAAGGATATTCCTCTAGAAGTTTCCTTATAAGGTAGAATTAGTATAAATAAGAGTAGGAGGCATTGGATATTTTGTCTTGGATATTATTGTAATAGAGCTTCACTCTGTTGAACATTTATATCATAATAAAGTTTCTCTTCCTGGTGATTATTCTAGTGTTATTCTAGTGTTCTTATGATATTTTTCTGGATAGACCATTATTATTCTGTCATTTCTTGCTAGATATTTTATGTTCTGCATAATATATTGTATCAGGAATATTGCAAGTGGTATTAGAGCTCTTTCGAGGGAAAGACTTGTGGGATAATTTTTTTTCAGGGTAGAGACGTATTCCAACGTCTTTAAGCTACAAAGATCTGTCGTTACGTGCATAAACCCGTGGTCAGGGAGTCATACATGCAGGAAATAAAATTGTTTCTTAAGTGCACATTTATTGGACACTGTTGGCCCTTCACCAAGTTTTGGGAGATTCTTGGTCATGTTGACCTATTTTGGACTTTGACAGCCTGTCGAAGGAGGAGTGCAAGACAAAGCAGAGATCACAGGATCTCGGCCCCTTTTTGGGTCCTTTTTGGGTCCTTTTCGGGTTTTTGGGATTATGTTATGGGAATGGGATGTCAGCCCATGGTTTTACCCATGCTTAGGCCTATTTTGTAATGCATAAATAGATATCTAGGCGATGTAAGAAGAGGATGCTAGTCAGTTGTAAGTGTATGCTAAGTGCAAATGTGGTTTGTAAAGGCTTTGTGCATGCTTGCAGAGATAAGTGCAAGTGGTTGTAACAAATTGTGGAAGGCTTTGTGCTATAACACAAGCAAGGAGGATCTAGCAAGGTGTGCATATCTCCTGTCCTAGGCAAAGTAGGGTTTTGGTGTCTCTATGCATGTAACCGATTGACTGAAGACAATAAAGAAGAAAATTTGGTGGACGTAGCCCAGGGTGGGGGTGAACCATGTAAACATTGTGTTGTTCTGATTTGTGCTTTGTCTTGATGTGTTTATGTCTTCTCTTGCTAAGTGCTTTGATAGAGATAGATAAATCTTCTTATGATTTGTGCTAATGATGTGTACAAATGTTAGAGATGATTTATATGAATGTTCTTACTGTTTGATCTGCTAGATCTACCCTACCTGCTTATGATAAAGTGCTTAAATACATCAGATCTGAGTGAATGATGTGACGCTATGTTCTATCTGTGCAGTAGAATATTGGTTACATATTGATGAACTGTCGGTGCTAAGTGATTTATTAAGTAGTATAATCACATATCTGTGTCCCCACTAAGGTTGCAAACATCTGAGTCCTGCAACCACCCCTGCCTCTACCTTGGGTGAGACTTCATCTGCTTCACAGGTGTTGCCAAAAGGGTCAGTAGTTAGAGTTTTGTTGGTGCGTTGTTGTAGAATTGAACCCTGGGTCTAACCCTGTTCCAACAAATGGTTTCATTGTCGGGACTTGAAACTGTAATTGTTGGGAACTGAGGAAGAAGAAGCTTTGTGCAAAGATTCATCCTGAAGTTGTGAAAGCTCTGTGCGTAGATATTTTGCTCTAGTGTGCAACATTTTACTTGACCTGTGAATATTTGTGCCAAGAGGAAGGTCAGATCTGAAGAAAAGATGTCATATCTAAAGAAAAGAGGTAAGATCTGCAAGCTTTGTGCGCTAATAAAGGTAAGAATAGTGAAAAGTTTTAGATTTGAAAGCTTTGTGATCTGTAAAAGTAAGATAAGTGGAAATTTGTGTTTCTAAAGTATGGATCTAGGTATGTTTGATAGATTCTTTCCTAGCTTGAAAACTAGGGCACTAATAGATGAAAGAATGTTTGATATGAATAGATCTGATAGGAATAGTGAAAAATATGTTATACCTATGCATAGAAAGAATGTTTGGACTAACAAATGAATGCAGGATCCTAGAAAGAATTTGTTGCAGGTTAGCTCCTATGATCCTAGCGCACAGTACATTAGAAGTTTGAGATCATTTAAAGGAAAGAGAGGATTAACCCACTGTTACAGTTGTAGAAGACTGGGACATCTTGCTAAGGAATGCCCTAGGAGAAGACCTAGTTGTCTTTTTTGCAAAGCTATGGACCATGAAGTGTTGGATTTCCCTAGAATGATTGCTCAGCATCAAAGAATGAATCTAAACCAAGAAAACCCTAAGGCAAATCCAGAGGCTATGGTAGAATCCCAGAAAGAATCAGAGAAAGCATTGCTACAGATGAAATAAACCTTGAATGATCACCAACATGTTAGATTATCATAGATATTCAAAGAAAAAGAATGCCTCGAAGCAAGAATAGGAGACTTAGACATTGACTGTATTCTAAACAAAGAAACACAGGTGAATATTATGAAAAAATGAACTTGGGAAATTTTAGGGAAACCTGCTATGATTCCTTCATTGAGAGGAATAGGGCTATTCAGAGGGAAACTGATAAAGCTATGTGGAAAGATCACTTAGATATCTATGAATTCAAATGGAACTTCGATAGAAGAAGACTTTGAGATTATTAAATTTATTGAGGACAGTGCCCCATTTACCATGTTACTAGGAAAACCTTGGATTGACAAAGATTAAGCCAGACGAAAGGAAGAAGAATAAGTTTTGCAGCAGAAGAAACCAGAATTAAAAGATTTCATGACTAGAAGGATCACACACTTGATTGAATAACAAGAGAACATATCGAAGCTACTTAACCCCAGAGACCTGGATATCAAAGCTGCAAGAACATTAGAGGAACCACAGAAGATTGAAGTACCTATCCCAGATAAAAGAGAGGTATTAATCCTGAATCCTAGGAAAGAATTTCAACAGTGCGAAGTAACTATGCCAAAGGAAGATAAGAATCAGAATGGAAAAAAGAATATCGAGATGAGACTCACTAGAAAGAAGGATAGAAAATTGAGTAAGAAGAGAGATAAGATCGAAAAGTTGCAGAAATATCCAAAAGGAACTTCGTAGAAGGAAAACTTGCAAAATTGGAGCTTCGTCAGAATATCAGAACATCGTCACATGGAACTTCACCATGGCAAAGCAATATAGCCATTGGGGACTTTATAATTGTTCGACAGATGCTTTGAACGTATAGAAAAGCATTTATGGTTCAAAACCAGATTGTTATACTGCGCCATAACGGACCGAACAGAGTTAATGAAGGCTTCATACCCGTTGCTAGCAACCCATTGTCGAGTTACTTATTTATCCTGTCACACCATGCACTGAAAAATATTTTTCTAACTATGAATTTGAGCACGCAGACTAAGTGGATTTTGCACATTGATCATTGCCCTCTTATCATTTAATTCATTACAGTGTCTAAGTTAATCTTGAACCCGATATCGTTAACCTTGAGAGTGTATGTTGGACGAGTTCAGTGCTGCAGAGAAAGTTGTTGAAGAAGTTCTCATCGACCTGATGACTGAGAGAGTAATGTCGATGTATGCAAGTGTACAAGCTTCCTCGACAAGAATAATGCAAGCGTCTTTGTCGATTTCTCGCACAGCTAGACCATCCCATCCATCAAATGAGAAGCAAACTAAGCATAGGGATGACTTAGCGAATGCCAAATTTATCCCATCCATATTACCTGCCAATATTCCACCTTTGAGTGGTGCAGTGAATCGAGACAATGTGCCTAGATATTTCAAATACACCTTAGTTATGGCGTACCTCCCAAAAGGGATACACGCAGTTCAAGCAGACCAAGATAAGATTGCAGTGTTGAAGTTTAGTGACTTCAACCTCGATGACAGGAAGGTCTATAAAATGCTCACCCCATACAAGTACCTGGCTAAGACGAAGGGAAAGAAATCGAAGATCATCCCTCAGTCATGGACCCATAACCTCGCGCAGTCCACCCCGCTGAATGTCATGAAGATTCCCCAATTCGGAAGACACCAGGAGGTGAATGGATGTGTCAAGTTGTTTCTTTCTTATTACCATGGTGGTTATTTATGGATAAATCATCGTATCATGATTGACCTAACCTTGATCCATCGAATCACGGGCTTAAGTATGCAAGGACCTGATCCACAAGAGTTTTTCCCCAGAAAAACTATGGATCGTGCTCTAGCACAAAGGATAAAGGACACCTATGGTGATGTCGAGAAAGGGACGCGAGGCTACAAGGTAGCTTCTATCCAGATTGGCGCAGTGCTCCTCACCTGTCAGTTGATTGTAAGGAAGTTAGTAAGAAAGAACCAACTAACCCAAGTCACCGGCTTTGTAGCTGACCTCACAGGGAAGTGCACAGAGGGATTACAAATGAACTAGGCAAAGTACCTAGTGAACCAGTTGGAACTTGACTACACAGAAGCGCAAGATCAATGTTACGAATTCCATTCCAGTTGGATTTTGATCCTGATCACATTCGTCACATGGGAGATGCTGGAAGGTGCAACCTTCCCTGACATTGAGCCATTTGGACCACTAGCCACAAAGTTCAATACATTGTGGTACTCGAATGATATGAATAAACAATGGCAGTCAAATGTTGTGTTCCATACATACTACAATCAGCTGAAGGTGGCCATACGGTTCGAGCCTCACATGACTCCAAACACTTTACACAGGTTCCAGCCTTTGATGAAGTTCAACACTGATCAACATTTCATTTATATTTCAGCGCGCACAGACAAACATAAGAAACATCTTCAGTCCTACTACAAGCTAACGAAGGAGGATATAGAGGAAATCACTAAGGACTGGTCGATGGACCTCCTTATTCCAGCAAACCCTACAGAGATATCTAACATAGACAGTCCAGAAACAGCGCAGGTTACACCCAGACCCAGCAAGACAAAGAAGACCGAAGAAGCACAAGATGTAAGTAGTGCCTTAGTGAAGACTACTTCTGTATCACTAGAACGAGGGGGTGATGGTGAAGAGATATATGGCACAAAGGATGAAGGTAGAATTAGTATAAATAAGAATAGGAGGAATTGGATATTTTTTCTTGGAGATTATTGTAATAGAGATATTCTCTGTTGGAGGCTTCCCCCTCGAAGAGGCAAGTGAACATTGCTATCATAATAAAGTTGTTCTTCCTGGTGACTATTCTGGTGTTATTTTGGTGTTCTTATGATATTTTTTTGGATATATCATTATTATTATGTCATTGCTTGCTAGATATTTATGTTCAGCATAATATATTGTATTGGGAATATTGCAATAACTCTCCACCAGTATGTCCTCAGTGCCTTTATTTTCTTCTTTATCTAATTCTCCAAAAGAGACTTAAACTCTTTAAATTTACCAAATACCTCAGATTTATTTTGGAGGAAATAAATCCATTTGTTACTTGAGAAATATTCTATGAATGAAACAATGTACATAGATTTACCAAATGATGGAATAGGAACATTTCTAAACCCGTCACTATGTACTAACTCTAAGATTTTATTTTCTCTTGTAGCACTAAATCAAAATTTTACCTAATTTTGTTTACCATATATACAATGTTCATAGAAATCAAAATCTAGTGCTCAATTAGACATACCCTCAACCATACCTTTACCATGTAATTATCGAAGGCCCTTAATTATCTCCAATATGTCTCAATATTTTATTCCATGGCATTGTATTTTCTCTAGAGACATTAGGGGTTGTCTTATTCATTTTCACCCTCGGGAACAACAAAACTATTACACACATCAGTGATAGTGCTACCCAACAACTTGTACATGTTTCCATTTTGAACTCCCCTCAGCAACAACATTACTCCTCGAAACATTTTGTAAGTTTCTCTTTCAAACACAATATCTACACTTGCATCACTCATCTTATTTATAAATATTAAGTTTCTAGCCATCTCTAGATTGTGAAAACCTCAAGGAGTGTTCTAATCCTTCCATCCATGAGAAAAAACTTGATTTTTCCATTTCCTATGATCCTGGTTGTTGAGTCATCTCCTAGGAAAACCTCACCTCCATTATACTTTTGGTATTCACAAAACCACTTCTTGTGAGGGGTCATATCAAAAGAAGTGCCTAAGTAAATCAACCAAACATCATGATATACATGTGTGATTCAAGAATCTAAGTGCACATCCCCTCCTTTTGAGGAGGTATTCCCTTTGTGGATGGAACATCATCAGATCCCTTTCCTTTATCAACACTTTTAGATCTACAATCTTTCTCATAATACCTAGTTTTACCACATTTCCTTAAGGATTTTCTTGGATATTTAGATCTACCTCTAGATTTAAATCTCCCTCCCAAGGACTTGTTTTTATTTGTACAATGGGAACAACCTCTTATAGATAATTAATTCATGCTCTAACTATCCATGGTTTTCTGCCTGATTTCTTCATTTAACAAGGATGAAACCACATCGTCAAACTTTAATGTGGTTGCATTACTTCTGATAGATACAACCAAATTATCCCATGAATTCGACAAAGAGCACAGTAAACTAATGCACTTGTCTTCATTACAAATATCAATAACAAAAAACAAAAACTGTCTTAGCATAGTGCTAAAGGAATTTAGATGCTCTATCACCGAGTCTCCATCATTCATCGTTAGGAGGTATAGCTTCTTTCAAAAGAAAAAAATGTTTACTAGGGACTTATACTGATACAAAGTCCATAATTTATCCCATAATTCCTTGGTTCTAACTTCTCTTGAGACATTCAGTAACACTGAATTTGAAAGACACAACCAGATTGTGCTCTTTTCCTTCCTATCCAACTTTGTCCAGTCTTCCATCGGCATACCCATAGGTGTAGTACCAATATCCACAACAACCCATTGTTATTTTTTTATAGAAATTCCCTCCATCTTGTGCTTCCATGGCCATAATATTTCCCATTAAATTTATCAATCTTGATTTTAAAATTTCTCACCATTCTCTTCCAACACAAGAATTACCACCACAAAGCTCCCACTGAAACCAGAATTATCACAAACCCAAGATAAATTGTATCTATCAAAATGAGACAAACCCTTATCCACAAAGGTGCCACCCTAAATCCAATAAACTCACTCTGATACCAAATCTAAGTTTTTAAACCTTTATAGTATATAAATGCATAAATATTATTTATAAAACAATAAAGAAAACAATAGCATTCACACATAGTACTCGTATATTTACCCTAGAAACATTTAACTAGGAAAACCAACAAATGTTTAAGGCTGCACCTTTAACTCTCATTCTATTAACTTCACCATTTACAATAAAATATATAGGATTCAATGACATCTAAAATCCTAATCCATTTACTCGGATTAGATTGCAACCATAATTACTTAACTAGAATTAGATTACAATGGGTTGAAATACCATTGGTTGAAAAACACCAAAAATCAGGCTAATATGGACCAAAAACAACCCAATTTTTTTTGGGGGGGGGATTTAGCCCCCCTTGAAAACAAACACCCCCCCCCCCCATCCTTTGGCACAACACACTGCATGGGGATAAGTCTGCAAATAATATGACACATTCCCAACAATGTCTAACAATGAAACATCATAAGGATGTAACTTGCATAGTTGTACCACATGATTTGCAGTGTCAATGATTGAAACACAACATCGAGCATGGTGGGAATGACACGATACTTGATGAAACCAAGGATATGGTTTAATACATACATGCAAGTATAATGTAAACATTATGAATTATTTCACCGCCACTCATATCCCAATGTCTACATTCTATGACAGGATATCTCACTCTTGTCTATAGTCTTGTATGTAGAAGATTTGTTGATTATAGAAAATTCACAAGAATCCATTACTATTGTGAAGGTTCCTTGAATCACATACTTTTAATGAGTGATTTGGGTCTACTACACTACTTTCTCAGGATTACAATTGCTCAATCTAATTCTAAGAACACTATGACATAGTCTAAATATGTTCAAGATCTTCTCTCACATTTTTATATCGTTGATTGCAAGCCTGTTATGTCTCCCTTCCTCTTTGGTGTCAAACTCAAGGTTTCCTTCTCCTCACCTTTGTTTGAAAGAACTCAATATAAATAGTTGGTTGGAAGTCTTCCCTATCTCACTTACACTAGGCCTGGCCTTTCTTATGTTGTGGGTGTTGTGTCTATATTCATGCAACCCCACAAATTGCACTCGAAGGTAACAAAGTGGATTCCTCACTATTTTGATGGAACACATAGATTTGAGATACATTATATAGTAGGATGTGATATTTATTTGTCGAGGTACACTGATTCTGATTAGGTCAGTGATGCTATAGATTGCAATTCCATTTCAATTTACATCTTCTCTCTTGGTTCCAGTCCTATTTATTGGTTGAGCAAGAAGTAGTCTTCCATTTCTCTATCAACCAGAAAGAAAGAGTATCAAGGAGATATAAATGCATCGAATGAAGATATCTAGTTGAATTACATTCTCACTAAGTTTGGTATTTAGTACTACTTCAATCTATCACTTTTTGTGAGAATCAGAGTACCATTCACATCTCATGAGATCTAGTTCATTGGAAGTGAACAAAGAACATTGAGATTAATGTTCACTTCATTCAAGAGTTTATTCATGTGTAGGTCATTGATCTCAAATACTATTTGAATATAGAGTAGATTTCCAACGTTTTCACCCAACATTTTATAGAGGTAACTTTCATTCATTTACAAGCTCTGTTGGGGGTGTTGGAGGCTTTTTCTCCTAAGTAGGTTACCTATCCTTCTTTGTT
>JZKD02S1657910.1:687663-705436 GCA_000966675.3 Picea glauca
TTAAAGAGCATGGAGGGTCATTTGTCGATGATCGATTGTGAGAAACTCTCTTGTAAAATCTCTCTGTAATCTTTTTCTTTGCATTAATAAACTACTCCAAGTGGTTGTGTTGGCTAGGGCCATGGATGTTTCCTCGTATGGGTTTTACCACATGAAAACATCAGTCTGGTTATCTTTGATCTGGTTATGTGAGTGGTTACTAAAGGTGTTCGTCCTCTGTTGGAATACCTATGTTGTCGAACACTTAGAAGGCATAAAAGCTATTTTATATAGATCATAGATGTATGTGGAAGCTTTCAAGAAAATGAATGTGGACTATACTGACCTAAGGTTTTTATTCCCAGTACATCATGGAATATGTAGGTGTAATATACATGGACATTAAGAAGAAGAGATGGAGTATAGAGGAAAAGGAGGTAGGGTTCCATATCAGGGATGTCATTAAACACTTTATGGTATATGACCTTAGAGAGGTATGCAAAGAACAATACCTAGAAAAAGATGAGGAGTGTTTGTCACTGGTTTTGGGTTCATTTTTGTATGTTGCGTAGAGGCACTTAACAATTTAGTTGGATGGTAATGATTAGCCCTAGGATTATCATCTATTTCCCATCCATTTGACATGTATTATTGCTATCACTATCATTTAATAGCCTTGTTGACCTTATAATTTCTCAAACACTCTTATTGTAATGGACAAGATAGATATTATTGACATATGTTTATTTAAATGAATATGTTGGCTTATTTTCAAGAAAAGTATGATGAATGCAAGGTATTATAATTTGAGTTTATGATTGATTGAAATTATGAGCACTAAAATTTGATTGGTTTCTTAAGGTTTATTGCACAACATTTGTTTACATATATTGATTGTAGTCCCATGACCCAGGAGATATTTGATCCTCCATAAGAGATCCACCTTCATAACTCCAAGAATCATTCAATCAAGAAACACTAGGTAGTAAATCAATGGATCATGTCACCAATCAATATGTTTACTAAAATAGGCTCCCTTCTCAAGGACACAACCATTCAATCCATGAGTAGTTCAAACCATAAAAATATCAACCATATTTTGAACTAGAACTAGATGTGAGGGACAATATTAAGTCTCTAGAATTAGTTGCATCAAGTGGAAGAGAAAACTAGGTAGACAACCCTTGATAATCAAGAGATATTTGATGGAGTTAGTTAGATATCCTTTAGTTCAATCATAGTATTTATATGTATTATAATATAAGAGTTAGGTTCCTAGTTGTATTTTAATTTTCATTCTCTTGTAGTAGACTAGTTCAAACTGCCTTGGAGAGTAGAGTTTCAACATTGTTTTGATCTATTTAATTTATTAATAACATGAATAAAAAGTGAGTTCAATTTTGTTCTAGCAATGTTATACAGGGTTCCAAAACTCCCTTGGGTATGGCCCACTCAAGGGGAGATCACAATAACCCTTGTTATTCCATTTCCATTTACATTTTTGTTAACTATTTGCATGTGTTCAAATAGATGTTGATTTACATTCCTGACAGTTCAATGTTAATAACATTTCAATTTAAGCTTGTGCTCTAAATTTGATGCATTCACTATTATTTCCATTCCTTTTAATTACAACAATTAATGTTGTGGGTTGTAAACTTTGTTTGTCTTCGAGAGTATGATGGTTGTTGTTTTGTTTAATTTCACAATTTGAATATAAACAACAACTATTTATCTTTGTCTATTTCCTTCCTTTCACTAGAAATGGTATCAATCATATCTACCTTCTAGCAAAATACAAGAAGAGATGGTAATTAGAACCTAACCTGGGTGAATTGGAGTCAGAGTAGTTTCTATCGGAAGCCAATAGTTGATTATTTATAACTACAACATGACATTAGGACTTTTGGTACTTCATTTTTAGTATATTAGACCTCTATATTTTTGTACATATGGTGCCAACACCTCATAGGTTTGCATGATCCTTGGATGATAAAGTGAGCCATGGATTTTAGTATTCGATTGTTGTAATTTTGTTTCCCAATATTTTCTTTAGGATTTGATAGAATTATATTTATTCAAATTGGTGTCACAAAGATATCACCCTCTGATTGAGACATGCAAGCCTAAAATTATTCAAAGTGGATAATTGATACAACATTCTAATAACAATTGACGAGTTTCCTAAAACTGTAGTCTAGGATACCCACTTATCTCTAAGGATAGATAATCCTTAGAGAGAAACTAGAATCTCCACCTCATTATTGGTTGCATGGCTTAATCCCCAAGAAAAAAAATAAAATTCTTTCCATAGGGTCATATATCATGACCTCCTATTTCCCTTGTTATATAGTTATTTGATCTTTATAAATCCAATCCAACGATTTCGTGTTCCCATTCATCTTTGAGTAGCTTGGGAAGTGAAGAGTTAGGCTTTAATAGGTACGCTACCATAATACCTTCATTCTTTCATTCCTCGATTGCAATTTTTTTCTCCTCGATACTAGGCTCTTTCTCATTATTTTCTTTGTGTTTTGTAGGTCTACAAGTGAATGGAGCCTTGAAAGACATTAAAAAATTATCTTTTCTCCTGATCCAAGAATTGCACATCACTAGAGGTGTAGGGAAATTCATACAACTCATGGGAAATCAATTTGTAGAGATTTATATTATCGGAGTAGCTTGTATGTTCATATGCGAAAATTAGCATGAGAAACCCTTTGAACACAACATTTTCATCCATGGGGACAAAACATATTTTCGTCTGAAGCCAGTAGAAACTCTTTCATTCTAAGAAAATTATTTTCTAAGAATTGGTTATCAAATGATTGAAAACAATGAAGAAAACATGTTATAGTGTGTAGTGAACCCTTTGTTATTGTCGTAGGTGAAAGAAAGAGTTAAAATTCACAAGATGGAGCAACAAAATATTCAAATATTTCTTTAGGTTTGAAACATTCTTTTTTGAAGTGTGAATGAGCATGACATCTTGAGGAATCTTAATGTCAATTTGGTTTTGCATTTAAATTTTCAACTCTCAATTTGTATTGGAGACGTTGCTTTTGTTCACTTCCATTCACTTTTATTTTTTCTCTTTGCATTTTATGGTTTAATTCCTTATTGCAAATTTGTAAGTGAAATGGAAGAAGGAAATCAAAATTCATCCTTACATTATAAACACTATAAATTAGACTAAGGATGGGAAAATAACTATGTGAGAAGAAACTTGATTTCATTGGGGTTTTAAGCATTCATTTTTTAAAGTGGAATGAATAGGAACAAATATATTGAATAACTCTCTTACTATGTTGCATTTGCACTTAGATTTTAGCACATGAACTGGAAACTTGCACTCTCAAAATTGTTCGATAGTTGTCAATGCAACTACTTCATTTCATGGAAATTTCCTTTTATTATTCCTTGTATTTGATGGTTGAAGTTATTATTGTATATTTGTTAATGGAAATGGAGGAATTAAGTTTAAATTTATGTTACATTATAAAGGTTGAAGATCTGAAGAAAGAACATGAAAAGAATTATGCAAGAGAAATAACAATCCAATACCACTTTATTTAGTTAAACATTTGAGCTTTTGGAGTGTAGGATAAAGTATAGGGAATCCAGATTAAGATTTTTATGAGTAGAATATAGGAGTATGTTGGATGAAAGGATGGTGTGGATGAGAAAGTATTTAAGATCACATCCCTAAAATTCTCACCACAAATTTTACTCATGGAGTGAAACCACCAAACTCAAAGGAATGAAATAAATGATTTGTGAATGCCATTGAGGATTGAAGTTGAAGTTATAAACATGAAAAGCATTAAGAATCCAGAGCAAAGAAACATATGAAATATCTAATGCTTTGAAATCACCATCTCTTTTTAAATGTTTTAATTTCTTGAAGTTCACAGGAAAAGAATGGGCCAACAATTTTTTTTGCAATTAAATGCTCTTGTTTCAACCTTCACCATGGCCCAAACTCAATGCCAAATCTTGCAAATATGGCAGATGTTCCTTATGATGAAATTGCACTAAATAATTAATGACATGCTTTTATTTTATTGCATATTTAATGTACAAATTGCAATGGGGTTTCATGCATTGCAAACTATTTTATGAGAAGGATGATTATTGGTTTTTAATGAAGGATCCCTTGCTAGTTCAAGGATTCCATGACCCTTATGGTTTTTCATAATTTCAAACATGATTCCTTGCCTCGATCTTCATTGTATGTAAATACATTTCTTTTTTCATACTTCATCAACCATTCATACTTTCACATAATTTCAACCTTCAAACAAGCTCATTCATTTCTTTCTTATGTGCAGATATTCAAGTGATTAATCACTTATAAAATTTTATCAATTTTACAAGTATCCTCCAATGGATTTATGGAAGTTATTTCATGTTGCATTGTATATTTTGACAAGAATAAAGGATGGTTTTCCAAATCAGAAGCACCATGGATTGAAAAGCATTCAAGATTCCATTTCAAGGGCCCCTTATCGTAGATATTTATTCTTTCTTCAAAGAAATTAAACTCAAAGGACAAAATTCCAGGGTGGGGGGCATGAGACCAAACCATTTCCATCCAAGATAACTCCCAAGAATACAATTTTCCCAAGTTCCAAAAAATCATAAGAGAAAAAGTCTATGTGTTTAGGTTGTTGATTGTAATTTGCAAGCACAAAAAGACAAATTGGGGAGAAAGAACACTTGGGTGGAGAAATTGTATTTTTAATATTATTATTATGTCAACTTCATTATGTTTGGGATGAGGACAAAATTTCAAAGTATATTAAAACCAAATAGAATTATAAGGCTAAGAACCATAAATGTGGAAGGTCAAGACTTAAGTAGAAAGAGGTTCAGAGGTCATTGGGACTTTCTATAAGGAGAACTTTGCATTCTTAGAAGTGGGATCTCTTTTGGCATTGTAAGTTATCTTCCTATGTTGAGTAGAGTGACATTGTTAGCTTGTCCTTAATACTCTTGTGAAATTATCAATGGTCGTGGATTATTCTCACAATTCACCACTTTCTTAGTGTTTTTGAGGATGGATATTGTGATTTATGAGTGTTGTGTCTTATGAGAAATCTCTTGATCACTATGTCTATGATTTCTTATCATATGCATTGATAACTTGCTGTATGTAACAATGAAGATTCATAGGCTATCCTTAGTACTTAGACAAAGCTTTAGGTTACTATGTAGATGATAGAGGTGGACTATTGTCCCCAGCCTTTGCATTTCTCATTTGGCTTTATGTCTAACATTTTGATGTGACAAGTATTCTCTCAATGATATGTAGGCAATATTTAGTTCTTAGAGAATTATTTAGGTGTGGTGCCAATAATAGTGGTGGACTATTCTCCTTTCTCTCTATATCTTCCTTTTGTTTTATGTTAAATAGGTTCGATTTCGTGCACCCCTGACCAACGCTAGGTAGATTTAGATAGAAAACATTAGTGATAGATAAATTACATTTTTCACTTGCATTAAAGTCATATGAAACCTATGTAGACCCAACCATAAGCAGTAAAACATAGAGAACCAACAATGACCAAGTCATATTAGGAAGGTCTTTATTTTCAATTGCTAAAGGTTTAATTGGGCCCTTTCTGTTGGAGATATTACACACTCACCTAGTAATTATTTTTCCTAAGTTTTCTAGTCTAATGTTGAGGTATATGAGAATATTCTCTCTCATTGAATATTCACTATTGTTTAGGGAATATCCTAAAAAATAGGGGCCCTCCTTAAAAATAGGGGTGATTCTCCTCTTCAGTTTTGACTCAGTTAGACTAGTGGAGGCCAAATCATGCATGGCAACATTGGTTTTATCACTAGAAGTTGCATGTTCACCTCGGTTTGCTCACCAAAAGGGTTCATATCACATGCATGCAACCAAGAGGGAATATATCATGTGCATGCATTATTTTCTATCACCTCCACACATGTGACTTGGCTAACTATTGATTGCATGGACTAGTTAACTTAGACTAGGTGTCATATTTATACCTCATTCTATCATTTTTTTAAATACAATTCATTCATTACTCTCTCTCTCTCTCTCTCTCTCTCTCTCTCTCTCTCTCTCTCTCTCTCTCTTTGTGTGTGTGTGTGTGTGTGTGTTTATTTTGTAATATTTGTGTGAATTTTTGTTGATAGGTTCTCTGTGTAGGTTTTAAGGTTTCACCAAAGCTTCAAATGGTATTAGATCCCATAGGTTTCTAGTGGAAAGGTGCACAAGAAATTATTTGCAGGTATAAAAGATTGAAGCATTAAAAAAGAATATGATTTCCACCATCAACACTTATTAAGCCACACAATTATTTGGAATGGAAGCTGTTAACACATATCCTCGTTCTTCCACCTCAACTCCTGCATGTTGATGCCCGCGTATTATCAGTCGTCATTTTGTCACCATAGCCTCCCGCCTGGTCGTCGTCCAATCATATTTCATGTCATTTGCACCAGATCCTTGCCATCATCCAATGCAAATCTAGATGGCCAAGAGCAGGGTAAGGCATTCACGTTTCCAGGTGTCGAGTTGACTCAGGCCTATCCAGACCCTGAGAAAGACATTTAATGAAGTTGGGGAGCGGTGATTGAACATCATTTCCCCCATAAATGGAAAGCTTAAAAGGACTGTCAGCAAGTCGGCTCGTCTGTTGGTCCCTCTTGAAACTCGAAAATCAACAGGAGCCATCTGATTTAGAGGGATACGTGGCACTAGATCCAGGGATTCACGGTTTCGCAAATTAGATTTTTTAGCATGGAATCATTAGGATATTTTGTAATGGTCTATGGTTGAGGGAAGCTCTCGCATGGTAAAGCTTTGATGAAAGCTCTGGTTATCTATTATGTAATAGGATTTGATATTTTTTATTTAATATAAGTTAGCTTCTTTCCATCTATCTATAAAATTTGTGTTAGAACACTCGGGCATGGAGGATCCAGTCGAGGGTCATATGCTATTGTTATGAAGGTTTGATTTCAGTAGTATTGTGACTAGTTTTAATCAGTTCATTTTATTATCTTTTCTTTCTTAGACTGAAGAGCTCGGGCATGGATGATTCAATCGAGTTGTTGTAGTTGCATCATGATGTATGTTTGATCATTGTGTTGTTATGAATGTGTTTATTAAATATACTTCAATGTATAAAACTTTGAATTCAAGAAGATCTTGTGTTTGAGTTTTTCCTCCATAGGATGCTAGAAGACCTGATGTCCATAGAAAACCTCTACATTCTCCCCACTAAGTCTTCCTTCTATTCTCCTTTAATCCAACTTACTGACTGAATTTGATCAAGACCTCACTTGCCTGTACATACCAGTCTAATTTTATGAGCTAAAGCGATATCATCTTGAGTCTCCTTCCCATTTTACCTCTTTAAAATTACTTGTGACATACAAACTGATGGGTACTGGGCTTACTCTCTCTGCAATCGAAGAGTGACTTCTAGTGCTAACATTTCTGGTGCCATTGCTAGGGAAGAAAGTGAAGATATCTTCCCTGGGAGAATGATAAAGAGCTTTTGATTCTGAAGGTGCATCAGATATCATAACCATTGAATGTTCCAGCTTGCACCTAGCGACTCCACCATCAAAGACTCCACTGGGGAGGATCCTCTTGACAGAAAAATGACCATACCGAAGGGAAAGACCAGGTATCTGTCTATGAGTTTTCTTCATGAAGTCTTGTTCTTCTTTATCAACTCATTTCTCTCTTTCCCTTCACATATAAAGAGGATTATCCTCTGCTTTGTATATTCAGATGACAATAAGCCTTCCTTCATTCATCCATCCTTGGAAGAAGAAGAAATTCCCTCTTCTTGTGTTGTACATGTCGATCCTGTGTCTTCACCTCAGTCTGTTCATAAAAGTGAGATATGTATTGCATCTCCTCTCAAAATTGATCACCCTTGTAGCCTTGAGGAGGTTGAAAATAATTCACAGTATTCTCAAATATCGTTACCCTCTGTTATTTCTGCTGATCCTTTCCATCAACTCATTAATCCCCATGATCAGCCCACTACTTCTCAAATTAAAATAAAAAATAATTTGTTTAAACCTCTGAGGCTGCCATATCACCTTAACCCTTATCCTCTTGATTCCTTTGAGTATCTTCCTCGGTTTTCTGGGGAGGATCATGTTACAATTGAGAGGCACTTGGGGCCCTTTGAGAACTTTATTGATCAGTTTGAGATCGTTCATGATGATGTTACCATGAGGCTGTTCTCACATTCCCTATTTGGAGATGTTGTTGTGTGGTTTAGATCTCTGGAGGTCAGTTATATTGGTTCTTGGTTCAAGCTATGCCATCCTTTTTTAAAGTTTTGGGGTGAGAACAAATCCCTTGATCAATATTGGTTTGAGTTTAATGCCTTGAGGAGAGGGGAAGAGGAAGCCTTGGTTGTCTTCAACAAGAGTTTTTATAGCATTTATCATAGTATGCCTATGGAGATAAAACCCACAGAGATTGCTGCTATGGTGTACTATGTCATGGCTCAGCATCCAAAGCTTGTCATTCTCCTGAGAGAAAGGAAATATTCATCATTAATACATCTGTTTGAAGATGTTGTAGAGGTCAAAGAGAACATCAGGGCTAGAAAGTGGGTTCAAAGGCAGACATATCTCGAAAACTTGCATGTACATGAGCAAGATGATTGTCAATCTGTTTCAGATTCTGAGCAAGAAGATAGTGAATATGAATCTGATCTGGAACAACAACAAGGAAGTAGGTATGATTCAAAGTTGGAATCATGTTCTTCAACATTTGTAGATTTTTCTATGGGCAAGAATGCATATCAATCTTATGATCAGTTTCCAGAACATTTTGAGCATGTAGTCGTGGTTGATTACATAGATAAATGTATGTTCTTGGCTTATCATAATTATGATGTTCTAAATCTTATTGCACGTTTATCTTGTGACCATTCTTATGATCAAGAGTTGATGATCAAGAGTTGGTTTGAAAAGAACAAGGAGAGCATTTATTTGCAAACATGGAGAATTTTACAGAGGAGTAGCCTGGTCTTCTAAAGCAGCCAGGATTCTGTCGCATTATTCATGATCCTGTGGCCATATACATGGAGTCATACATTTCGGGTTTTCTGAAATTTTCAAATTGCATTACTTCACCAATACTCACAGGCGAGTATGGTGTTATGAAAGGTTTCCAAGACCACACTATAGAGCCTTTTCCTTTATTAATTAAGGAAAAGCATCAGGTGGAAATAAACTATCCTAGACTCGCAGAAAACATAGAGCAACATGTAAATGAGGAGCTTAGTGGGAAGTTATCTCTTGTGCAAAACCTGTAATTGAGAAAGTATCACCTGGTACCAGCCTGCCTGCGTCAGTTATCCAACCACCTGTGCACTATAAGAACATCACATGACGGGCGAGACATGATAAAGGACAGGAGTTAATTTCTTACCAGTTGAGCTCCCCTGATTATAAATTTTGTGACCCTGTGGGATTATATATGGAGCTGTGTTTTCCAAAATCATTGGAGCCTATAGATTTATTCACCTTATCATCATTTGGGGGTATAGTCAGTGTTCCAAGTCATGTCCTCATTTTGTTTTCATACTTCCTTAGCCTTTTGTGGATTATATGCAGTAAAGAAAAGGATTGTATTACCAGACAGTCTCGGTGGCTATTGTGGAACTTTGCTTTCACCTAGTGCTTTGTAAAAATTAGTTGGCTTAGGTTTTTGTACATAAATAATCTCTATCAGGAGAAGGTGTGTTTTATTTACGTCTATAAGCAGAATAGTGTGCAGGTTGGCCTAGATTCCTCAGCAGGATATTTTTTAGCATGGCTTCATAGCCCAATACTAAGGCACTGAAACTGAAAAAAGAGTTCTTAGAGCCTCGCAGGGAGGACTCTATCCCCCATGGAGCCTAATGTTAAATCATATCCTTGTTCTTCCGCCTCAGCTCTTGCATGTTGACACCCACATATTCTCAGTCCTTTTTTTGTCACCACAACCTCTCGCCTGGTCGTCGTCCAGTCAACTTTCATGTCATTTGCGCCAGAACCTTGTCAGCATCCAACGCACATCCATATGGCCAAGAACAGGGTAAGGCCATCACGTTTCCAGGTGTCGAGTTGACTCAGGCCTATCTGAACCCTGAGAAAGACAGTTAATGAAGTTTGAGAGCGGTGGTTGAACATCGTTTCCCCCATAAATGGAAAGCTCAAAAGGACTGTCAGCAAGTTGGCTCATCTGCAAGTCCCTCTCGAAACCCAAAAATCAGCAGGAGTCATCTGATTCAGAGGAACGCGTGGCACTAGAGCCAAGGATTCACGGTTTCACAAATCAAAGTTTTTATCATGGAGTCATTAGGATATTTTGTAATGGTTGATGGTTGAGCAAAGCTCCTACATGGTAAAGCTTTGATGAAAGCTCTGGTTATCTGTTATGTAATAGGATTTGAGATTTCATGTTTAATATAAGTCATCTTCTTTCCATCTCTCTATAAAAGTTGTGTTAGAACACTCGGGCATGGAGGATCCAGTCGAGGGGAATGTGTTGTTGTTATGAAGGTTTGATTTCAATAGTATTGTGACTAGTTTTAATCAGTTTGTTTTGTTATGTTTTCCCTCTCACACTGAAGAGCTTGGGCATGGATAATATAGTCAAGTTGTTATAGCTGCATCGTGATGTATGTTTGATCATTGTGTTGTTATGATTGTGTTTCTTAAATATACTTTAGTGTCTGAAACTTTGAAGCCAAGAGGATCTTGTGTTTGATTTTTTCCTCCATAGGTTGTGGGAAGACATTATGTCCATAACAGACCTCTACATTCTCCTCACCAAGTCTTCCTTTTATTCACCATTAATCCAACTTACTGACTGAAGTTGATCAAGACCTCACTTGTCTATGCATACTAGTCCAGTTTTCTGAGTTAAAGAGATATCATCTTGAGTCTCCTTCCCAGTTGACCTCTTTAAAATTATTTGTGACATACAAACTGATGGGTACTGGGCTTACTCTCTCTGCAATCAGAGAGTGACTTCTAGTGCTAACAGAAACCAAAGATTCTATTTGTTCCCAAATGTAGAGGCTTATATTGAATAACCATGGAAATAGTAGCAAATCTTGATTCTAATGAAGATAAAAATGACTTTTCAATAAACAAGATATGGCTTTCGGACTAATCTTCATGTTCGTTTCTCCTCAGATTCAGTATCATGTGATATCAATCTCAAATACAAACGCAGTATGGAATACATTGGAGGTCCTATTTGGGATAAAGCAATATTCTGAAGAATGCATGTAGGATATTGACAAGACAAATCAAACAAAAATTCCATCAAAAGAGGAAGCTTCTCAACTTGAATAGACTCCCATGCCTACATCTCAAGAGCCACATGTAGAGATTTTTTCATGCACCATGCCTGCATCTCAGGAGCCATGTGAAGATACTTATGCATGCACCAAACATGCATCTTAAGATCCACATGCAAAGAATCCTATGCATGGATCTCATGAGCCACATATAGAGACTCACATGCATGCATCTCAAGAGCCACATGCAAAGACTCCCATGCATGCATCTCAGAAACCACATGCAAAGAGTTATTCACATCCTCTTGTTCCAGAAATTTGAAGTGATGTCTCCTCCAAATCATATCAAATTTTAGATCTAATTTTCGAATCAGATTCAGAATATATTGAGCATGCAGATGATTAGTTAGATAAAAGACTCAAGTGGGCACAGTCGATCCTACCAAAGACCAATTATCTTATGGATGATCATGTGGATCCTAGAAAGATGAGATTCCAATTTGAGGGAGAGCCACATGCGTTCACATCCATAGAACCAATAATTCGCATGTATTGCTACATGGTTCTGGCATCCCACTTTCCAACTTATGCAAAGGATGAAGGGAATTCGTAATGGAAAACTTCCATGAATGAAGGGGATTTGAATCTTCTTATTTTCAATAAAAGAAAGTGGATATATGCAGACAACTCACTGGTGCATCTACTTCATCAAATATGTATAGACATCTACATCTTCAATAAAATCTTCACCAAGCATAAAATTGCACAATTGTGAGATCTCCTTGGAGTGAAGGACAATTTTTTTTAGTAGCTATCTTTCTTTCCTTTTTCATTTTTGATTCATTATACTTTGAGGGGATGGTTTTCCCATGAGGTTTCCCCTCTTTCCTTTTTTTTTCCAGTATCCACTCATTAGATACATTGTAAAACGGGTACCTAACATGGCCTTGTTGTCAAGATAAATTATTTATTTACAACCTAGTAGTGTTCAGGGGGGGTTTTGGAGATATTACACACTCACCTAGTAATTGTTTTTCCTAATTTTGTTAGTATGATGTTTAGGTAGAAGAGAATATTTTATCCCATTGAATATTCCCTATTTTTTAGGGAATATACTTAAAAATAGGGGTACTTCTCCTCTTCATTTTTTACTTAGTTAGAATTTAGTTATACTAGTGGAGGACAACCCATGCATGGAAACCTCAGTTTTGTCACCAAAAGTTGCATGTTCGCCTAGTTTTTCTCACCACGAGTGAACATATCACACACATGTAGACAAGAAGGAACATATCATGTGCATGCATTAGTTTCTCTCACCTCCATACATGTGAATCGGTTAATTGTTGATTTCATGGACCATTTGAGTTAGAATAGGTGGCACATTACTCTGTTTTTTGTCATTGAGTGTTCAGATAACTCTAGATCACTACTATGGCACTTTAGATTACTCTATATCCTATATAGGGTGTATTCACTCATCCATGTAGAGTATTTCATGTATTTATACTTCATTCTACTATTCAATTAATGCAATTCATTCATTATTCTCTCTCTCTCTCTCTCTCTCTCTCTCTCTCTCTATCTCTCTCTCTCTCTCTTTGTTTCTTTTGTAGGATTTGTGTGAATTTATCTAGCTAGGTTCTTTGTGCAAGTTTCATGGTCTCACCCAAATGTCACACTTTCACAAGGTGAAATTTTGATGTTGACTTACGACATTTTCCCATGTGAAAACCTCTCAAATACTTTCCATTTTCCACTTTATCCATAATAATGTTGTTTTCTTCGTACCTCTCCTTGTGTTTCCATGGTTGATTATTTAAAGGAGAATGACATTCTAATGAAAAAATCTTTATAGTATCAAAAGCTAATGCATCAATATTGGAAGGTCTATAAATTGTCTTTTGAGAGGGTAGTTGTAAAGGTTGTAAAATCATTGAGGGTTCTCTTGGGATATGGGAAAAACTAGCTACGTTTGTTACTTTACAAATAACTTTCTTTTATAGGTCCAATGACCCATAAAAGGTATTCAAAATACTATCAATGTTTACAATCTATGAATATCCATAATATATAACTAATATCTCTTGAACTCAATAATAATGATAAAAATAGTGGAATTTTTTTAATGTTTTTTTGTATGCTACCAATGATTTGAAGTCCGCCATTTTGACATACACACACAAAAAAAAAAAAAACTTTGTAATAATATCTATTTGAATGAAACAACCTATCATATAGGTTTAGTTTCGTATTTTTTAAGCCTATGATACTTCTACCAAATGTTTTTTTACCATAATTGTATACCTTCTAAGCTTGTATAATTCTAAGGAAATTGTAGGTTGTGTAGCATACCCAGCCTCGAGTTGGGAAATTTCACTCCAAAATTCCAAACTCTGATACCATTAAATTCACTAAAAGTGCTATGAAAATGCACAAAACTATGCAAAATAACAACACGTATAAAAATACAACATATACAGGAAAAACCCATGAAATAAAATGCATCAATAATAACACAACACATAAACCATACACATAATTGACACTTATCTTTGGTAAAAATTCACCAACTGCATGCATACCTTCCATGTTCCTCCCATCTTTAGAGCACACTGCTCATAATTCTCAACAATGGGTCACCCTTGAGCTGGGGATAAACTCCACATGGGCAAAGGAATCCTAACCAGCCTAAGGTCTCTTAGACAACAATAAAAACCCAGACTCAAGTGCCAACTCTAGCAGACAACCTACATTCCCTCATTCCACACATGCTTGTCCCACCCTAGGAAGTGTGCTCCTTCTCTACTCAATAGTCCTTCAGATACCCCACTTCTCTTCTGGGGCTTTAGCAACAGGCCAGACAGGAAGTCTCAGAGCCTTGTAGTTGCATATTGGAACTTTGGAATTCAATTCCTAGCAGTTCTCTCACCTAGAGAGAATGCTCACGGGACTAGCAACTCACCTCTTTAGTCCAATTCTAAATCTTTCCATGGTACATGTACAGGTACATTTGATGGCAGCATGAAGGTATGGATGACAGCAGTGTGGTGAGGTGATAATGATGATGGAAAAGTGATAGGAATTGAACTAAGTCTTCCAAACTTATGTGCATATTCCCAACTTGACACTTGTCATGTTGGGAACTACATGGGTCCCCTACATGGACCCACCACATGGTGATACATTCCCCCATAGAGACTTAAGGTAAAATTAATTGTCCCATACTTTAGAATTTAAACTTTATGAATATTAATAAAATATTCATTTTTGGATTAAGCCCCCTTAGCTTAGCCCCTTTCCTAGACTCTTAGCCCTCCTTTCCCATTCTAGTGGAGTTTATCCCCCCATACTATTTTTTTCGGTTGGTCTACAACATTGATGTGTTTTCATTAATATCTGAATGTGATTACATTTTACAAATATAGGCTCATTGTCCTTTTAGCTTCTGGCACTCCATCCTAATAACCACACAGGAACTTTGTCCTAAGAATACATATACACAATGACACTCTGGCCCATATATCTTGGCTCACCAACCTATATGTATATTTACATTTACATTTATAATTGGGGTTTGGTCTAGTGTATTACATTCCCCTCCCCCTTATTTATGCATTGTCCTTAGTGCATTATATATGCATATACAATCAAAACTTCAAAATTCCTAAAAAATATGTGGGTACTCTACCTGCATAGAATTCTCTTGCTCCTAAGTTCCATCCTCAAGACTGTATCATGTCCATTAGACCATTACTAGCCTTATGGCTCGATTCTGGAGATGCTTGATATTTTGGTAAAATATGCAAACCAGTTGCACATGAAAGTCGCCTTCTTGTTCCACTTGAATCACATTCCAATCAATGACTTGATTAGCATCAAGTATATACTTTTTAAGCAAAGACAGGTGGAATACATTATGAATACACATCGATTCTAGTAGTGCAATCATGTACACAACATGACCAATTATCTCTAGGATTTCAAACAACCCACAATAACATGTTTCCATCTTTGAACAATTTTCCAACTTCAAGGAACTTCTCTTGGCCTTTAATTTCAATAATATATGGTCACCCACTTTAAACTCTTTATGAGTTTTTCCTTTATCAACATAACTTCTCTGCCTATCTTTGGAAGCCTTTAAATTTTGTTTTATTTTCACCATCTTCTCTTCCATTTCCCTGAGTAATTCTGGCCCAACCACTTCTCTATCTGTTAGGTTGTCCTAGCTCACTAGTGTGTTGCATTTCCTACCATAAAGTGCCTCAAATGGACTCATCTTTAAAGATGTTTGCTACCCATTGTTGTAAGAAAACTCCACCAAGTGTAGGGAGTCTTCTCATTTTGATGGTTTATCCATCACATAGATCCTTATCATGTCTTCGAGCACCTGGTTGACTCTCTTTTTTTCCCATCTAACTCTGGATGATAGGTTGTGATAAAATTCAGATTTGTCCCAAATATTGTGAATAATCATTTCCAAAAATTTGATGTAAATTTGGGATCTTTGTCAAATACAATTGGCTTGGGCACACCTTGTAGCCTAGCAATTTCCCTCATATAAATATCAGCAATGTTGGCTTCCTTGTGAGTGAGCTTTACTGGAATAAAGTGGGCAGATTTATTAATATTATCCACCACTACCATGATGGAATCATGTTGTTTGGTAGTTCTAGGAAATTTATTGATGAAATCCATTGTTACAACCTCCCACTTCCACTCAGGAATGGGGAATGGTTGTAACAAACCAACTGAGAATCTGTGCTAAGCCTTGACTTTTTGACATTCCAAACACTTGGTAATAAAATCAACAACTTCTTTCTTCATACCTGGCCAATAATATTGTTTCTTGATAGTTGCAATTGTCTTTTAGTATCCTAGGTGACCATCATAAGGCACATTGTGCATTTCTTTTAATATCATATTTTTCAATTCCTGAAAATTTTGCACATAAACTCTTCCCCTATACATGAGGATTCCATCCTCTTTTAACTCAAAATCTTCAATTTTCTGCTATAAAATACCTTGTTGTAATTTATTTTTTATTTCCACATAGTGTTGATCTGATTTTGCAGCCTCTAAAATTATTTCTTTCAAATATGATTGCTACATGTTGATGGTTGTATCATGCATCTCATGCACTCTCCTATTGAGTGCATCAACCATGTTGTTCTCCTTACCCTTGATATTCTTTATATCAAAGTCATACTCACTGAGGAATTCTAACCATATGCTTTTCCTGACATTGGAGTTGGTTGTCCAAATAAATGTTTCAGACTGTTATGGTCTTTCCTCAATTTAAATCTTTTTCCCATGAGGTAGTTCCTCCACATATTCAAGATATGCATTATGCTGCCAATTCTATGTTGGAGATATGACTATAACAGAAGACTGACGCAGACTGTCAAGGTTGTCATTGATGGCAATCGGTTGTTTATGGAGCATGCACAAGTGCTGAAACACAAATGCTGGAACGCAGATGCTGAAACACAGAAGACGCAGACTGTCAAGGTTGTCATTGATGGCAATCGGTTGGTTATGGAGCACTAAATGGCTATGGAGCAGTCAAGGTTGTCAACATGCACAAAAGATGCTGGAACATAGAAGCTAAAGTGTTGAAACACAAATGCTGGAACACAAATGCTGAAACACAAATGCTGGAACACAGATGCTGAAACGTAGATGCTGAAACACAAATGCTGGAACAAAGATGCTGGAACACAGAAGCAGGAACGCAAATGCTGGCACACAGATGCTGAAACACAGTGCTGAAACAGATGCTGGAACACAGAAGCAGGAACGCAAAATGCTGGCACACAGATGCTGAAACACATTGCTGAAACAGAGTTGGAACACAGAAGTTGGAACGCAAATGCTGGAACACACCGTTGCATGATGTGGCATGCGTAGAGGAGGCATGCAAAGAGCCAGTTCAGAAAATCAGGGAGAATGCTGGCATGCGAAAAGCAGAAGAAAGAATGAAAGAAAGGGAAACTGCAGTTGGAGTTGAGAAAAGCAGAAAGACGTGTAGTCTAAAAATAGACTGGCAGTTAAGACAGGAGGAACACAGCGTTGCATGATGTGGCATGCGTAGAGGAGACATGAAAAGAGTCAGTTCAGAAAATCAAGGAGAATGCTGGCATGCGAAAAGCAGAAGAAAGAATGAAAAAAAGGGAAACTGTAGTTGGAGTTAAGAAACGCATGGAAAACTTCTGCATGTAGAGAATCTATATAATGCGCTGGAACAGAGATGAATCGTTGTTGTTGATGTGAGAAAGAGGGAGTGCTCTGAATGTGAGAAAAGGAGGAGAATCTGCGTGACAGGAGAAGAAGTTGAGAATGCGCTGCAGAGGATAGTAAGGCAGAGAAGCAGATCAGAAACAGTGAAGAATACAGAGAAGATCAGCAGAAAGGGTAAGCAAGCTATATCAGAATGAACAAGTTGATTTAAGCAATATGCATTTTGGCAAATTAGGGTGGTAGGG
>JZKD02S1657910.1:712014-724592 GCA_000966675.3 Picea glauca
AAATCATGAGTAGCATAGTGCCATTCATGCTCTTTTAATTTCCTTGATTTGTAGCATACCACATGCCCATTTTGACTAAGGACTCCCCCAAGCCCTTCTTTACAATAATATGTGCATACAATTAAGTCTTCATTCTAATCGATAATCCTTAATATTGGACCACTTGTCAATAAAAGCTTCAAGTGTTGGAATCTTCTTTCACAATCAACATTCCATTCGAATCTCACACCCTTCTTTTTCAAAGATGTGATTGGGTGTGCAATATTGGAGAAGCCTTCAATAAATATTCTATAATACCAGAAAAGTCCTATGAAATATCTCACTTCTGAGACATTCCTTGTTGTCCATCCTTCAATGGATTTTATCTTCTCCGGGTCCACTGTTATTCCTTCCTCTGAAATGATATGGCCCGAGTAATGAATCTGCCTCTGGTAGAATGAGAACTTGCTCAACTTTGCATACAACTGATGTTCTCTCAATACTTGTAGCACCATCCTCAAGTGATTCTCATGTTCTTCTTTAGATTTTGACTAAATAAGTATGTCATCCAAAAACACAATGACAAACTTATCCAAGTATTCTCTAAAAATACCATTCATTAGACACACACAGGTGTTGTTTTTCTTCATATAAGATGAGATATGATCGATGTGATTTATTACAATGATGAGTGTTCCATATATAGAGAACATATGGTGACCATCCATGAAAGGATGTGTCCCTTGGATAATAATAACTATTTATTATTATTATTACTTATTAATCTAGAAGAATGTCTTCCCAATGTTGTCCAAACATCAACACTCCCTCTCAATGAAGGAGACATTATTCATCATGCCAAAGCTTGTCTCTGAAGTATACAAACTTCACTTTAGACTCATGACACTTATCTGTTAGTTTTGGGAAATGTCGAGGGAAAATTATAGGGGCTAAATTTATCCCATGGGATAAGTTTCCATTTTTTTTCCCAAAAAAAGTTTCACCATTCTAAAAATTATTCGCCCAAATTCTATAGGACAAAAATATTTTACCTTAAAATTTGCCAAAATTTTATAAAAACTATATAAAATCCTTAGAAATTTGAATATTTTAACAAAAATATTTCCAAACATTTATAGTTGACATATAAAGGACCAATAAGATTCACCAAGGTTTCTACATTTCAAAATAAATTTCCATTCTTAAAATTATCCATGGAAATGTCTCTCTCCCACCTACACCAAGGGAAAACTCCTTTTGCAGCTCTCCCTCTGAGCCAATTGACTCTCTCTAAGATCATGCTCACTATGGGTCCACATGTGACAGAATCTATCATCTTGAGTCTTTATCATTCCTTGTCAAATCACTATGACTAGGACAAAGACCACACCAGGGTCATTCACCACAGGTACACAACTGTGAGTGAATGTCATCCCAATGCTAACTAACATGTGGAAAGTACCTCAAACACCTCGAGTCCATATTATTCCTTGTCATGATCAAGGAAGGACTATGCTTGGGCCCATTTACCACAAGTACACCTTTGTGATAAATGCATCATATCTCCCTTGGTATGCAACCCAATCTAGGAGAAGTTCCACCTTATGCTTACTTGGTACATTGTAGCAAAAGGTATGTCACAGATGGCACTCCCATGTGGACTTCTAGAGTCTACTCACTATAGAAACACTAGGTTCAATTCCCCATAGTGTGTGGTGTCAAGGTAAACTCCCTTGACATGTCCTCATGTTCTCTCGACAAGGGACGTGTCCTCATGTTCTCTACACAAGGGACGTTTGGATATAAGCTCAAGCCCCCTATCCATTCTTGGACAAGTGTCCTCACATATCAACTCAACTCAATCACAGAGGAGTACGATCTAGATTTTGTCACACATGGCACTCCCATGTGGAATTCTAGAGGACACTCCCTATAGAAACACTAGGGTCAACTCCCCATAGTGTGTGATGTCAAGGTCAACTCCCTTGACATGTCCTCATGTGCTCTCCACAAGGGATGTGTCATCATGTGCTCTCCGTAAGAGACGTTGGGCTATAATCCCAAACCCACTTATCCCTTCTTGGATAAGTGTCCTCATAGATCAACTCAACTCAGTCACAGAGGAGTACGATCTACAGAATGTTTTTGGAACTACAAACATCAGCACTTCCTCTCAGTGAGGGAGGCATTCTCTACCACGCCAAGTCTGTCATGAAAATACTTGAACTTTTTCCTAGTTTGGTAAGAACATCAACAACCTGCTCATATGTAGGAATGTACTGCACCAGTATTTTCTTCCTTTGCACCATGTCTCAGATGTAATGGTACTTGATCTCAATGTGTTTCAATTTTTCATGAAACACTAGATTCTCTCAGAGCTTCACACAACTCTGGTTATCACAATGAATAATGGTGGAATCCAACACATGTCTAAATAAATATGCAAGGATCTTGTGAAGCCACACTGCTTCGTGGACTGCCACACTCAATGCAATGTAATATGCTTCTATGGTGCTCAAAGCCACAAAATTCTATTTCCTACAACACCAAAATACCATGGCAGATCCCAAACTGAAGCAACACTCGAAGGTGCTCTTCCTATGCACTACACTCCCTTCCCAATTAGAGTCAGTATATCCCTGCAATATCATGTCAATACTAGAACTATATCTTATACCATGTCCAACTATGCATCGTAGGTATCTCAACACATGCTTCGGAGCAATCTAGTGTGTTTGTCTCGGTTGACTCATAAACTGGCTAAGTGCACTCATTGCATAGCAAATATCTGGTCTAGTGTTAACCGGATACATAAATGATCCAATGAGATTTATATATAGGGTTGGATCAATATCTTTAGAATCAGAAGAAGACACACTTAGTTTCTTCAAATTCATCACCATTGGTGTAGCCATGGGCTTACAGTTCAACATCCCAAACTTCTTCAATATCTCAATTGTTTACTTCCCCTGACTCTGGAAGATCTCATTAGTTCTTTTTTGCAACTCTAGTCCCAAGAAGTAGTGCATCATACCATGGTCCTTCAAACTTAGAGGCCAACACATACTTCCATTCAACAATAAGGCTCTTTGTACTGGTGAGGAATAAATTATCAATGTAGAGGACCAAAAGAAGGGACTCACCATTAACATTTTTGTAGTACAGGTTGGGATCAACAACACTTTTTCTGAAGCACAAACTCATCAGGTGTCCATCAATCCTTGTATACCAAGATCAAGGTGTTTGCTTGAGTCTGTACAAGGCCTTCTTCAACCTACACACATGAGACTCCTCATGTATCACGAAATCATATGGATGTTTAATGTATAATTCTACCTCAATGTATCCATTGAGAAAGGTTGTATTCACATCCATCTGATGTAGTTTCCAACCCATGGATGTTGCAAGGGAAATAATCGTCCGGTTAGAAGTGTATCAAGAAATAGGAGAAAATGTCTCCTCATAATATATTCCCTCCACCTGAGATATTCCTCTAGAAAAAAATCTCATTTTGTGCTTCTGGATGATCTCGTCAGCTATGTGTTTTATATTATAGATCCACTTGGAAGTCACTATAGAATTCCCCTCAGGTATCGGAACAATATCCCACACATTTTTCTTCATGAAGGACTAATACTCCTCCATCATGGCATATCTCCATACTGGCTTACCAGATGCCTACTCATAATAGGAAGGATCTGAATTAATGATGTGGCTCATAGTTGTGGCATAGAATGAATATCTCTAGGGTTTCTTTCTCTCTCGGAAGGTACCATGAGTAGTTGCATGTCCTTCTACCTCTTGTAGAGTTTGAAAATCCCATGTAGGTCTCTTCCGACCTACTGTAATACCTCTGGGAACATCAACTGGAGCTATAGGATCAATGGGATCAAATTGGATCAATAGACTCAATTGTCTCCCTCTAAACTGCTAGAGGGTGAGGGGGAGAAGGCACCATCTCTTTCCGTCTCTCACTATCAATCTCCATGTGATATCCTCTATATCTTCTAAATTCTACCTCCTCCTCAAGGTTAACATATTTTCTCACCTCAATATGTCTCTGACCAGGGATGTAGATATGGTATGCCTTCGAAGACTCACTGTACCCCACAAATGTACCCTTTCTTCCTGAAGGGTCTATCTTGGTCCTTTTATCCTTGGGTACACGAATGTATACTGGAAACCCAAATATCCTAAAGTGTCCAACCTAAGGCTTCATTCATGAACTATGTCCATACTAGACATCTCGTGGTTCCCTCGTGGAACACCTGTCTAAGACATACCAAGGTTCCCTCATGGAACCAATGTCTTCTCTAGGACGCATCGAGGTTTCCTCATAGAGTCAATCTCCCCCAAGACATATTGAGGTTTCCTCATGAAACCAATGTCTTGGTTCCTTCATCTGACCATTTGATTTACATCAATATGAAGTCCACATTTTCCCTTACTAGTCCCCATAGGACCCTCCAGGGAGAATGTATCACGATGTTGCCTCAAACATCAACAATATGCATGTTACATTTCCCCCTTACTTGGAATGCACTCCAAACAACCACCTGATGAATTTCTTGTAACTGACGTGATTTTTGTTGTGTGGTATTTTCCTCCATTGGTCTCCATATGGAAACCTTTATCACCCACAAGAATTTCTACAACCAAATAACTTGTATAGTTTGATCCAGTCGCAACATAGATATTTGACAGTTGTGCATAATGCATGGTGTTTAGAGGATCTAGTTCAAAAATTATTCAACCGCACATTCTCCTAGATCATTATTGGATTGAATACTGCATGCACCAAGCAGATCCCTCCACACACTAACACCTAGTTCTAAAGGCATATTTTTAATAAAGTCTCGTGCCTCATGCAGATGGCCAACACAACCAAGAAGGTCGAACATACATGCATAGTTCTTTGATTTGGGTATAATGCCACAATCCTGAATCATGCAATCAAAGTATTTCTATCCCTTTTTCACAAGCCATACATGGCATATCCATGCATTCCATATCCAACAATCATTTCACTCCATAAAACCACATTTCTATTAGATATTTTGTTAAACAATTGGCGTGCAATCTCTAATTTGTTTTCATTTTTTCCAAATACGCACATGTTGGGAGCACACTTATAATGGTCAATGATGTAGGCATCACGTCTACCAATATCATATCGTTAAAGAGTGACATGGCATAAATAGACACCATTTTAACAAGATCCCATGCGACCTTGGCATGAACCCTCATGGAAGCATCATACATGATACCCAATATAACAAGAATTTCCCCTTGATTCACAATATCATGTACGCTCTCCTCGTCTGTGCTCAGATTACCCAGTGTTGTGGTCGCTGCCACCTGCGCTACCACATAGACGCCTTCCTTGAGAAACCTAATAAGTGGGGTGACACTATCCTCGATAAAAATATTCCTATTGCAATCATTATCGGTGGTGAGGGTCCCCCTTTGGATGTTGGAGATGAATCCCCACACCCAAGCTAGAATTGGATCAGTGCTAGCGATGGGGGGTAGGCTTATCATCATCCCTGATGCCCCGGCCCCTGCACATATGTTTAATAGGAAATTCATGTCTTTGATGGAGCTCTCCACCTATGATATTTCCCCTTGAAAAATCAATGGTATAGGTGATGGTGATGACGCACTTTAGAATCCCACTATGCTTGCACTTGTGAACCAATGTGAGCACCTTCTCCAGGGATTTCACAACCTCCTGTATGATTCTTCTCGTTGACCACTCGTACAAACCCAAACTATAGATCATCATTCACGTCATGTTGTGCATCATGTGGGAAAGGTGCTCTACCTACCTTCTCATGTCCTCACATTCCTGCTTGAATGAATCCACCTCCACGCCTGCTTCCTGGACTCTCTCCTTCAACTATATTTCCATTCTCGTGAAAACACATCACAAACATGTATAAATCTTTACACAAAATGCAAGCTATCTCTCTCATTTTTGTGGGTCTTCCTATGAGGGAGTTAAGCCCAATCCTGCTATGATACCATGTTGTTTTTCTTCATATGAGATGAGATATGATCAATGTGATTTATTACAATGATGAGTGTTCCATATATAGAGAACATATGGTGACCATCCATGAAAGGATCCGTCCCTTAGATAATAAATAACTATTTAGTATTATTATTACTTATTAATCTAGAAGAATGTCTTCCCGATGTTGTCCAAACATCAACAAAAGAAAACTGGTGCATTTGACAACCCAATTGGCACCACTGTGAACTAATAATGGCCACACTTAATTTTGAAGGTTTTCTTGTTGATGTCTTATACTTTAGTTCTCACCTTATGATAACCTGATCTGAGTTCAATCTTAGAAAATATTTTTGCATCTTTCAGTTGATCAAAGAGGTCATCTATCCTTGGCAAAGGATACTTGTTTTTCACTATTACCTTATTCAGCTACCTGAAGTCAATGCAAAGTCTCAACGTTCCATCCTTTTTCTTCACAAATAATATTGGGGCACCCAAAGGTGACACACTTGGACGTATATATCCATTCTTCATAATTTCTTCAAGTTTCATCTGTAATTCCTTCAGTTCCGGTGTACTCATCCTATAAGGAGTATTGGATACTAGGGTTGCACCAGGAATTATATTGATAGAGAAATCAATATCCCTCTTAGGTGGCAACACTGATATTTCTATAAATACATCTTCAAACTCTTTTAGGACTGCATAGTTCTCAATATTTGGCACTTTATTCTTAGGTGTATCTTCCATATGTGTTGCAAATACTTTGCATCCTTTCTTGAAACTTTTCTCTAACTGCAAAGATGAATTCTCTAATAGTTACAACCCTTGGAATACCCTGTACTAATTTCAAGTTTCCTTCTTCATCCAAGCAAGTAAAATCATTATTATAACAGTCTAGAACAACATGATGTTGGTCCCACCGGTTCACACCAATTAGGCAGTCATATGAGCCCAAAGGTATGATGTTCAAATCTTCTCTGGTGCTCATTCCATTCATGTCAATTGGACATGCCTTAACCATCTCATTAATTTTCCTTTTAGATCCTATATCTAGTTGCACCAACCAAGGTTTTCCAAGATTTCTTCTTGGAAATTGAAATCTTTCCACCATCTCAGGATATAGATAACTATGACTATCTTCTAAATCAATAAAAATAGCAATGGGTTGGTTGTTGATCTTACCTTCCACTTCAATCATATGTGTCTGAAACTCATCTTTCTTGTTATCCAGGGCTACATAGATCCTAGGTACATTTTTTCCCGTGTCCTCCACAGTATCAGCTTGTTGTAAATTGTGAATAGTCCTAACTTTTTCACCTCTATGAGGACAATATTTATACATATGATCTCCCTTACAACCCAAAAATTTCATAGGTTGTTTCCTTGGTCTTTTCCCCACCGTTTCTTCCATTTTGGGCTCTTTAAAAACTGGATGTCCCTGAGTATTTCTTTTGAAAAATGGTAGCTTGGTCCCCTTCTTCCTTTGCTCCATCTTTCTTTTCTTCTTATCTTCCCAATCCTTTTGGAAAGTTGGTATTCCTTTATGCTAATCATAGAGGAACATAGCTCTCCTTATGGTTTCCTCTAGTGTCTTGGTATCATCATATTGTATATTATCATTATTAAATGATGGAAACCCACTCAAGTACCTATGAATCTTAACATGTTCATCCTTGATGAAAGAAACATATTCTAGAAACTCCAAGAATCTCCTTTCATACTCATCTATGGTCATACTCCCAATCTTGAGTTCAAATAACTCCTTCATTTTCTTATCATAGTAAAATTTGGTTAAATATTTCTTTTGAAAATACCTTTTAAATTCCCTCCAAGTAACCTTCTTTGCATCAATCTGTTTTCTTGCACAAACTCATCCCACCACATTGATGCTTTTCCTTTGACTTGATAAATGAAAATTTTCCCCTCTTCCTATGAAGAGTAATGATGTAACTGAAAGTTCTTCCTCATGTCCAACAACCAGATCTCAACATCCTCATCCTTCTTGTGCTCACCATCAAAGGTAGGAGGCTTTATTTTATTCATCTCTCCCTGTAGTTCATCCACCCTAGACCTCTTCTTATGATTCCTGATAAGGGATGGGATTGAACCAATGTGTTATCTTCTAGCTGGATTCCTTGAAAGTGATGGTGATGCCTTTCAACAATTCTTGTTCTTCTTCTCTCATCATGAGACATGTGACTCCTTGATCTGCTTAACTCGGTCTCCTTATCCATCTTCTTCTCTATTATGTCCAATCTTTGCATCAACTTGATGTTGAATCATTCTTTCCGCTCCTTGGCTTTCATAAGCCTCTCATGATTATCTTTATAACTTTGGACATCACTTTTAAAACATTTTATGGTCTCTACCAAGTTCATGCTTTCTTCCTTTCCTTCTCCATGTCCATTTGAATTTGTACCCTCATTACTCATACTAAGATACATACCTATGATCGCATCTTCATGGATGTAGGTTCCTTGTGCATCTTGCTTGCTTCTAAGCTCTATGTTGGTCATATTCTGATCAAATTGTTGTTAAATTTTCAAAATGTGCAGGAAGCAATATTTGTTAGACCAAATAATTATGAAATCTATAAAGACTAGGCACGCTTTTTCTCCATGAGAATATCAAAATCCGTTCTTCTAATTCCTTATGAATTTAACAATCCAATTTAATTTTTTCGGTGAATATTTGGACTCCTATGTTTAGTGCCTTTCTAATGACTTCTTCCTTGCTCAATTATGAGTTATGAGAAGAGAGTTATCGTCATTTGACCAATACCCATTTATTCCTTATGTTCACCCTTCAACCAGGTGCAACTTTTAGCTGAGCATGCACATATTTGCACCTACTCCATTGAATTTTTGGAAAGATCCCAATTGGGTTCCTTCATCATCATATATTGGACAAGATATCCAAGTTTCACCTTCATCTGGATTCCAAGTTGTTAGATAAAACCTGTTGAAGTTTGAGGCCAAATTACATTTTTAGCCGTGAATGCTACATGTGCCTTTTATGCCCTCCTGTGCATTTTTGTGTGCCCATATTTTTATTTTGACTCAATGGATGTCTTCTATGGTTCAAGATATTTCTGTATACTACTCATGTGCCCCAATCTAATTCCAAAGAAGGAAGTTATGGCCCTCAAAATTTAACCGGGTCTTAAAGTTTACATTCCACTATTTGGCATGTAACTCCCTCATACTAACTTTGTTTGATGAATGTATTACACCATTAGAAAGATATATCTAAGATTTATCATTTTAGATATAAATATTATATGTAGAGACTACAAAACTTACTGTCTCAAAAATTAAAATTCCTAAAAACATTGTTTAGAGACTCAAAAATGCCCTGCAAAAACATGACCTGGAAAACACCAAAATTTTCCAATATTTTTTAATAATTTCTAATAATTTATATAAAAACCTGTTGACTAGGATGTTGACGTGGCATACTAGTCCACTTGGTACCTCTGGAAGGATTCCATGTCAGATCTTGGCCACTCTGGCCGTGAACTTTTATCCTCTTACCTCCCTCTTCCTTCTCCTTTATCTCCTTCTGCTTCACTGTCGTGCACATGTAAATTTTAGGGCCCCATAGTTCATTGGCTTCCATGTGGCTCTTTTGTATTGGGCCATGGGGATGGGTGGGCCCCATCCCACACCCATTTACCTTGATGTGTGAAGTTTCACATTGGTTTGATCCGATAGTTGAGGTTTGGGGTGCGATCAATAGTCACAATCACGATCGATGAGCCATAATGCATTATGAGCCCCAAGCCTTTCCGAACGTTAACACAGGGGGGAGGCGCCGCAAAAATTATCCTGAATTAAGACTTGGACAATGTTTCATGCATCATTGCATTGCACCCCCTGGCCTGTTATTAACGTAATCACACATGAACCCCAGTAAATTGGTTTTGCGGGTCCAGGCTCTGGGTTCCATCGGGTAGGAAGGAACCCACCACCATGGCACTAGATAATTTGCCACCTTTTCCATTGTCCCACTGTGTACCTTCCCCTGTGTTATTACACGTCAATAATATTCCATGTCAGCTAACACAATCCACCCCACGTCATGCTAACATCGGCGTACAAAAAAATGCCCAAAATTTTCCAAATTTTCCTATTTTCGAAATTTCTCAAAATGCCCAATATTACATAATTTTGAAAATATTTCAATGGCCACCAGTAGAGCTCTATGATTATCTCAAAATAGCCAAATATGATCCCATAAGCTTCAATTTAGTCTCTACACACGATATTCGATCCTTCCCTGTCGAATTTCCCCATGAATTTATCCATAAATTTGGGGCTTTTTCCCAGAAATGCCCAATTTCGTTATGGGCGCTCTGCAACACGAAATTCAACCAATCACAGGCCCAAATTTGCACAATTTGAGATTTAAATTGGGGATTTTGATTCCTTTGCTTGATTCTTGCAATATCCTATAAAATTTTCCCAAAACTTCTTCCACATTTCACTGCAATAATTCCGTTAAGCAACTTGCAGACATACGAAGGAATTTAAATTTTTTGCAATTCTCACTTCAACACTCTATTAACTTGGCCCATGCAGGGTCAATGTTGACACCGGAGCTCTAATAGCACAGTGTAGCATCCCCAGCCCCGAGCTGGGAAATGTGTTGGCACAGGGGTAGACCCAGGGTTCGGCTCCAAGAGCGCACCAACAAGCCCTAGCTACTGGCCCTTTCAACAACACCTGCGAGGCAGATGCAGTCTTACCCGAAGCAGCTATGAGGGGGTTGCAGGACAGAGATATCTACAAACAAAGGGAATATCAAGTGGATCTAATACCAGAACAACACAACATGTATATATATCACTTATCAACTCTAGATCTACTTTTCTCATCTACAGATCTGGTCTAATACAGCAAGGTAAATAACACTATAACAATGAAAGAGATTAAAGCATCAATCACACATACGACACAAGATGTACGTGGTTCACCTTCTTTCTAGGGCTACGTCCATAGAACTGTGCTTATAATATATTAATGGTAAAGCATACAATCCTTCTCTGCGCTCTTAGCCAACAGATCTTCCCTCTTCTTCTCTCAATCTCTCCCCTTCCTGCGCACCCAATTGCAGGACTGACCTCCACACCAATATGGAGATCTTACGATGCTAGAAGGCTCTCACACTTAGCACTTCTCTCTCAACACAATAGTTGCTCACAACAATATCGTAACAACAATAACAGTAGTAACAACCCAGGTCCTCTTGACCTCTATTTATACATTAAAAACATTCATCGACATTCTTAGGCTGAAACCTAAGTGTCCAAAACCCTAGATACCCAAAACCCTACGTGTCTAAAATCCTAGGTCAACTTGAACTACTTTTTTCGGGCTTCGCCAACCTGTCTTTCCTTCCTTCTTGCACGGTGCTCCAAAGCATCCAACGATGGCTTTTCTTTTTTGCTGAGTTGTCCTCGATCCCTCTTCCTTGTTGATCTGTCATCCTCGATCTCCTCGTCCAATGACCTGCTTTTCCTTGCTTCACTTCTTCTTTTCTACTCTTTTACTCACTTCGACCTGGTAGCAGTCACTTTGTCTCCCACGTAGTTTGCGTTTGACTTTTTATTCCTTGATCTTCGCTTTTTTCCATATCCAAGGGCCAACAAAATGCCACTCCAACATTCCAAACTCTAATACCATTAAATTCACTAAAAATGCTCTGCAAATGCATATAAATATGCATAATAACAACAAGTATAAAAATATAGCATATATAGGAAAAACCCATGAAAGAAAATGCATCAATAATAACACAACACATAAACCATATACGTAATTGACACTTAGCATTGGTAAAAATCCACCAACTACATGTAGACCTTCCTCATTCCTCCTAGCCTTAGACTGCACTACTCATAACTCTCAACAGTGCGTCACCCCCGAGTTGGGGCTAAACTCCACCTGGGAAAAGGAATCCTAACTAGGCTAAGGTCTATCAGACAATAGTAAAAACCTAGACTCGAGTGCTAACTCTAGTAGACATCCCACAGTCCCTCATTTACCACATGCTTGTCCCACCCTAAGAACTGTGCCCCTTCTCTTCTCAACAGTCCTACAGCTACTTCACTTCCCTTTGGGGGCTTCAATAATAGGTCGGAAAGGAAGTCTCAGAGACCTGCAACTGCAGCTTGGAACCATGGAATCCAATTCCCAACAGTTCTCTTACTTGGAGAGAATACTCACGAGCTTGACAACCCACTTCTTCAGTATCCCATGAGCCTAAAAACCCACCTCTTCAATCCAATTCAAAATATTTCAATAGTACATGTATAGGTACAGGTGATTGCAGCATGAAGGTACGGATGATAGCAGTGTGGTGAGGTGATAATGATGATGGAAAAATGATAGGATTTGAACTAAGTCTCACAAACTTATGTGCATGTTCCCCACTTGACACTTGTCATATTCGTAACTGCATGGGTCCCCCACATGGACCCACCACATGGTGATACATCCCCCCTTAGAGACTTAGGATAAAATGAATTATCCCATACTTTAGACTTTAAACTTTAGGAATATTAATAAAATGTTCATTTTTG
>JZKD02S1657910.1:728292-757706 GCA_000966675.3 Picea glauca
GTTCACTAAAACATATGACAGAGTTAAACGTTCATTTTTCTGGGATGGTATGAAACAGGACATCCGTCAGTTTGTGGCTGAATGTGAGGTATGCCAACGCAACAAGGGAGAAACAATCAAATCTCCAGGTACACTCCAACCGCTTCCAATTCCCCGTGATATTTGGAAGGATATATCTATGGATTTTATTACAGGCTTACCCAAATCAGGGAATAAATCAGGGTAAAAATGATGTGTTTTCATTGATATCTAAGTGTGATTACATTTTACAAATATAGGCTCACTAGCCTTTAAGCTTCTGGCTCTCCAGCCTAATAACCACACAGACACTTTGGCCTCAAAATGCATATATACAAAGGCACTTTGGCTCATATATCTTGGCTACTAGCCTATATGTATATTTACATTTACATTTATAATTGGGGTTTGACCTAAGATATTACAAGTTGAATGAAACTTTATGATATTGTGTATTATTATTAAAGGCTCACATATATATAAGACAAAATTACAATACACAATTGACATGATTGTCTCTAGATCTACACTCATGGACCAAGTGGGTAGGTTAAAAAACATGGTGTTACTCATAGATACTATTATTAATATTATTGAAAAAAATACACATTAAATTGATCCATGTTTAAATTAATAATTATTTTCTCAATAAATTTACATGTATAATATATCATTTGAAAATGAGGAAAGAAGTTCTTTTAATAATAAAAAAATTTAAATTAAAAAGATATTTTTATAGATATTATTATTAATATTATTGAGAAAAATATATATTAAATTATCCATGTTTAAATTAATTATTATTTTATCAATAAATTTACATGTATAATATATCATTTGAAAATAAGAAAAAAGTTCTTTTAATAAAAAAAAAATTAAATTAAAAAGATATTTTTATAGATATTATTATTAATATTATTGAGAAAAATATACATTAAATTGATCCATGTTTAAATTAATTATGATTTTATCAATAAATTTACACTTATAATATATCATTTGAAATTATTAATGAGCTTGAATAGTGTATAAGCTTACATTACCAATATTCACCTCATAACATAGCTGCAAACAACTATAATCACTTGTATCGCATTAGTAGAGAAAAAACTAGTAGATTGGCTTATACATATAACAAATAAAACACAGTGATTTCACACATAGTCTCCTTGTAAGCTTCATGTTTATTGTTACAAATAGTAAGTCGTTCATTACTGATATATGTAATAAAGCTCGTATTAGTTACAGGATTAAGCTAGTTAAGCGGTAATAATAGTGTAACTAAGCTATGTGTTTCCATAATGTAATCCCATGAATCTATTAGCCTTGTTAACACTATGAGATTCAATGATATGTAACAGATAGTATGATTACAGTATATACATAATCTACCTTATAGCAGTAAGAACACAAAACAAGTAATCAATACAAATCAGTATAGCTTGTATACGACTTAATTCAAATACATATACTTATATCACGTATGTTGGTTACACTAAGACTCGTAACTATTATGAAACAAGACTGATTAGGGAGTTATTGACCATAAAGTGTGATAGAGTAAGCACTATGATTAACCAATACCAATGAACTTAGTAGTGTTCTAGCAGGGTTAACTCGTATAAGTTGATCTAGCAAGAGGTAATGAACGTTATAGTGCTTTCAACAATGGTATTACTCCATACAATGTGTGATGTTCTATGTAGAATCATAGAAGCTCTGTAATACTTACTAGTGTGAATCCATATTAAAGTACAAAGTAAGGTTATGTTGAATACATAATGCTTGTTGAATACTTGTATACTATGAACTCCATTAAATCAAGAACACAAATCCTTAATCTTGACATGTTAACCACTGAGCTAGCTTCTACACCATAAGCATTTTCCTATTTAGTCATGTTGTATTAGTAACGACATATACGCTCTACCTATCATTTCAGGCACCTCATTCATTATGGATCACTCATTGCTCTATTTGTTCCAATAGTATCCATGACCAAGATGTATCATTATTATGGTAATGTGATTAGATCGTAATACAATCTTATTTCACATACAAGCAATCATGAAATACAAGTATACTTACAACATGCTTTAACTCTCTTACTACTTAATAGGCTTGGATTCACATGTATTATGGATAATATTGCAGGTTTAACAAAGAGGTATTAGCTTGTATTCAACATATCCCTTATTCTACTTCATTATAATGGAGATAGCTCAGGTTAGGTTATGAGGTTCAAGCTTACCATGAAAAGGTTTAACTAGTAGCTATGTTGAGTTATGGTGATAGATAATAGGATAACAATATCAAACTATGTGATGAATATCGAAACATGATTGACTACATGTTCATATATGTAACTGATACAAGTACATCTTTTATTCAACTGCTTATACATTATGGAATAGTGATACATTGTATTGATGTTACAATAGGTGAAATAGCAGTATAGTTACCATGCTTGATCATCATTACTATAACTAGTAGTAATCCAATGTGTTCTCTAATCAATGGTTGTAATATTAGCTACTTAATGGTCTGTATTGTCTGATACTTATAGTACACCCATAATATATGGAGCTTTATGATCTTTACAATACTAGTATGAACTTACTTCATTTTATATTAGAACAATGGTAAAACAAGCGTACTTATAGTAATCAAATGAGTAGTGTGTTAAACTAAGATTAATTAGCATAATCATGGCATTCATAGTATTTTTCAAGCTATAATGGAGCTTACACAGGTTTAATATTATCTTGGTTTACTTCATAATCTAAGTGATATCAAAGGGTTAGAACACCGTAATTAACACTCTTAATCAGATCAATAGAGTTCATTCATTATGGACAAGTGTTATCCCATGTTGTATAATCTCTTATTGAAATGTATTGAATCAATAGATGTATTAGCTCTTACTAAGCTGCAGTTACTTACATGGAGTTATATCACAGGTAATATTGGTTTCATATATGAGTGAGTGCCATATAAGGATATCTTGTATTATAAATCATATAGGCATAAGTAGTTCCATTATATGAATATGATTGGAACCAAACAGGTCTTATACTAATATACGATGATCTTAGCTTGTAGTCCTTGTTAGCCTGCTTATTGCGGATAATACTCGTACTAATCATAGAGGTTATAACTTTACTTATTGGACCAGTATAGTGATATGAGTGTAATAGAAGCCATTACTATAAGGTATTTTACTTGTATACGTTTGATCATAAGGTGGTAGTGTTAGGAGAAACCAACACTAGTGAGGCTATGCTCACAATCTATTATTCAAGGAAGATTGATTACATCATAATATAGGACTCCGGTCTACTTAGGTTGTTACAACCATCAATAGGAAAATAGGATCTACATTAAACACTAGTAGAGTTCATCTAGGTAACTATCTAGTACTCCATTATTTCCAAGTCTCCCCCTTAATGGAGAATGGATTGAATTCTACACCTAACATCTCCCGGATGATAGTGATGTCTGGTTTGTGGATTTCAGAGCATCAATACATATGACATGTAATAAGTTGTCGTATACTAATTTTAAAGAAACACGGAGTGGAGACAACATATATCTTGGAGATGACCGCGCTCATTAGATCAAGGGAGACAGAGACATTCCCGTGACATTGCTGAATAGTACTATTCGTCAAATTCACAATGTGGTGTATGTGGTAGGGATAAAGAAAAATTTGATCTTTGTGTCCACCATTATAGATCAGAACTTGAAGGTTGAATTCTTCAAGAATTATCACATAGTGAAGGATCTACTGGACCAATACAAAACTGTTGCAATGAGAGTCAGAGAAAGAGGACTGTACAAGCTTGATGTTACTAGCAAAGAACATCACACACTAACTTCTACAACTATGCCAACAGAGAGTCTTTGGCATCAAAGGTATGGCCACATTAATCATCCTGATTTCTTGTTATTACAGAAACAAAATATGGTTGAAGGACTTCCCATGTTGAAAAATGAGAATGTTGCTTGTGAAGGATGTGCATTAGGAAATATGCACAGAGATGAATTCCCCTCTAATTATGATAAGAAAAAGAGAGATGTGTTAGATCTTGTGCATACTAATGTTTACGGACCTATGCAGACTAGGTCTTTAGGAGGTGCATTTTACTTTCTGTTATTTATTGATGATAGCATGAGATACACATGGGTTTATTTCCTTAGAAGAAAAAGTGATGTTTTCGAGTACTTTAAGGAATTCAGAACCATGGTGGAAAAGAAGACAGGAAAATCCATCAAAATCATCCATTCAGATCAAGGGGGAGAGTATAAATCAGGGGACTTCATCAAATATTGCAAAGATCATGGAATAGTACAGTAGCTTACTACCTCACACTCCATAGAAGAACGGAGTTGCTGAAAGGAAAAACAAAACTCTGGTAGAGTGTGCATGTAGTATGATGAAAGGTAAGAATCTCTCAAATGTATTTTGGGCTGAAGCCATAACTACTACAGTTTATTTAAAGAATACATTTGAGAGATTCTTACCTTTCATCATACTGCATGCACACTCTACCAGAGTTTTGTTTTTCCTTTCAGTTACTCCGTTCTTCTATGGAGTGTGAGGTAGTAAACTACTGTACTATTCCATTAACTTTTCAATATTTGATGAAGTCCCCTGATTTATACTCTCCCCCTTGATCTGAATGGAGGATTTTGATGGATTTTCCTGTCTTCTTTTCCACCATGGTTCTAAATTCCTTAAAGTACTCGAAAACATCACTTTTTCTTCTAAGGAAATAAACCCATGTGTATCTCGTGCTATCATCAATAAATAACAGAAATTAAAATGCACCTCATAAAGACCTAGTCTGCATAGGTCCGTAAACATTAGTATGCACAAGATCTAACACATCTCTCTTTTTCTTATCAGGATTAGAGGGGAATTCATCTCTGTGCATATTTCCTAATGCACATCCTTCACAAGCAACATTCTCATTTTTCAACATGGGAAGTCCTTCAGCCATATTTTGTTTCTGTAATAACAATAAACTAGGATGATTAATGTGGCCATACCTTTGATGCCAAAGACTCTCTGTTGGCATAGTTGTAGAAGTTAGTGTGTGATGTTCTTTGCTGGTAACATCAAGCTTGTATAGTCCTCCTGCTCTGACTCTCGTTGCAACAATTTTGTATTGGTCCAGCAGATCCTTCACTATGCGATAATTCTTGAAGAATTCAACCTTCAAGTTTTGATCTGTAATGGTGGACACAAAGATCAAATTTTTATTTATCCCTGCCACATACACCACATTGTGAATGTGACGAATAGTACCATTCGGCAATGTCACAGGAATGTCTCTGTATCCCTTGATCTAATCAGCATGGTCATCTCCAAGATATATGTTGGCTCCACTCTGTGTTTCTTTCAAATTAGTATACCACAACTTATTACATGTCATATGTATTGATGCTCTGGAATCCACAAACTAGACATCACTATCATCCGGGAGATGTTAGGTGTAGAAGTCACTGACCGGCGTCCCAAGAGAGAACTTCTTACTATCCGGCATCCCAAGAGATATTTTCACTAACCATGGCAGTCACTTTTAGAACAAAATGATGACCGAATTAACATCAAAGCTTGGGTTACGGCAGGAACATTCATCACCTTACTACCCCCAAGCTAATGGGCAGGTGGAAGCTGTAAACAAAACTCTTAAGACTATTCTACAGCGAACTATCAACTCAGCCAAGTCAAATTGGAATTTGATGTTATACTCAGCATTATGGGCTTACTGAACATCTGTTAAGACTGCAACCAGTTTCTCACATTTTCAACTCGTTTACGGGCTGGAGGCAGTCTTGCCCATCGAATGTCAAATCCCATCTCTGAAATTGGTAGTACAGTTATTGCCAGACACTTCTCCACTTGAAGAATAGTTAGTACACCTTGAGCAGCTCGATGAGCAGTGTCGCGATGCAGACCTAGCAACTGAGGCTTACAAACATAAGGTCAAGTGTCAATATGATAGGTCCATTCGTCCTCAGATTTTCTCTGAAGGCAACCTTGTCCTAGTCTACGACCAAGACAAGGACCCCCTGGAGGCAGGAAAGTTTAAACCCATGTGGTTCGGACCCTTCATTATAAAAGAGGTATTAAAAAAGGGCGCTTGTCGTTTGGTTGATTTTGAAGGGAATGCTTTGGTGGAGCCTAGAAATGAGCTCTAGCTCAAGAAGTATTACTCATAGATAGGTCACTGTGGGTAACTTTTTGTAACATATGTATAGTCTTTGTACTATTACTTTTTAAGTTTCTTTTAATGTGTTATGGACATGTCATTGATGTTATCTTTCGCCAATATGGCGGATGTCAAGTGAGTCCAAGGTGTTCGTTGGGTATGCAGATGGTGCTAGTCAACACATGCGTAGGCTTGCCTCCACAGCTTGGGTAATATTTACACCTCAGGGTCAATTGTTATCTTCTGGAGGTATATGCTTAGGTGACACCACAAATAATTTTGTCGAGTATAGTGCAGTTATTGAGTTGCTTCGTGACACCTTGTCATTGGGTATCTCTCATCTCCGGGTCTATCTCGACACTCAACTGGTTGTGTCACAGCTAAAAAGAGTATACCGGGTTCATGATCCAACTTTACACCTATGATTCCTTAGGGTACGTCTCTTAGAATGATACTTTGATTATATTACATATTTTCATGTTCCTAGGAGATTAAACCAAATTACAGATACTCTAGCTAATCAAATTTTAGATTGGCATCTTGCCCACATATAAAAAGAACATGGACATAAACATGTAAATATATTTTTGCACACAGAATCCATAAGACACAAAAAGATAAAAACCATATATAAACATCATAAAATACCCAGAGTACATAGATGGACGGAAGCGCCTCAAAAATGGGAATAGTAACAAGTCACCGGGCTTATGCCCTCAAAAAATATATACAAGTAGGTGCTCGTGGCACATAAAAAGTCTAAGTCTGTTAAGGGCCTATGGGCCCTATTATAATCATCTACAGCACGGGCTAAATGCCTAAACAATCGGACCCATGTACGAGGTGCGCCCACAACATGAGGTTGCATGGATGGTGGTAGGTCCTCTATCTCTGCCATCGAGATTGTGGGAGTGAGCACAGTGAAGTTCCGCTCAACTCGTCTAAGGACCCTCTCAGCCTCTCCAGCTGGGAGGTTCCCTGCTACTGCTGCTCCCCCAGCGGCAGCAGTCGCGGCTTCTAGCCGTGGACAACGCTTGTTCCGTGCATAATCGACAGGTCACACGGGTCCCACATCTGCATGCAACAAACGTTTACTCGTCAAATACTCTGGCATACAAAAAAATGATATATATAACAAAAAGACATAAAAATTACATATGCAAACAAAAAAAACTACAAAGGTGGAGACTTACCCATCTCCCCTCACTCCTGACCAAGAGGCACGGGTATCTCAGGATCTCTAGAGAAATATATCCCTGCATACGGGTAGTCCTTAATCACAGGGATCTGTCATGACAGCCAAGCAAAGAAATCATTGTCAAACGACTCAACGATCCTTCCACCACCCTGTCGCGGCAGTAATACTGCCCATCTACACACTGCAGGGAAAGAAGCCTGATGTCCTCGTACTACAACCTGAGGACTGAAACTTGGAACTCTCTCAAAAAAGAACAAACACAAGATGGTTCCGAACCTGAAGTTCCTCTGTGTCCATTGTCGGCAATCTGTCAATTTCCTCTTCATGCACTCAAGTAGTGTGGTACTCCAGTCAAAAATTTGTGCATTCATGCACTGGATGGCACAGATCATCTGTGTGCGCGAAGCCTGATGCACGACTGCTGAGTCGGTAATCCACCCAATCAGTAACAATATAGTCTGCAACGCTAAGTTAGTAATCTTTCTAATGGGTACCTAGGATCCCACATGGTCAGTCCCAGCCTCACAATGCTCAACTATCAATTCCAAGATCTTGCTCAACCCCACAGGAAAAGTCTGGAAGTTGACTGGTTCCCCTGTCCTTGAGAGGCCAGTCAGAAAGTAGATATCCTTGGTGGTGGGCACCAGTGATTGCCCCTCTAGCATAGATGCCTCTGCATCAAGGTGCCAGTAGTCAATCAAGTCATTCAGTAGCCTTGGTTGGGCACGCATAAATGGACATAAAAAGAATTTGAGTAAACTGCATTGTATTAACATGGCCACGACATTCGAATCTGTTGCAACCAACTCACTAATTGCCTCATGCTCCCTTTCCCTCCACTAGACATACATCCTGCCAACACAACAAGGTAAAGAAGGGTCAATACTTTCTTTTAGTTTTATTTTTCATCATAAAAGGGGGGTACACGCGGGCTGTAGAGATGACAGTTTCATGTACACGTGGGCAGGCTTTACTCTGCCCGAATGTACATGCGGCCTGTCCAGAGACAGCCCGCGTGTACCTAGGGCCGACCTTTTTAAGGTCGACGCCCACCCAAAAAATAAACTAAATAACGAAATTGAAGTATTGAATAGCTATATAAGGGAGTTTGTACTTACTTGGTCCAAGCAGAAGTTCGTTTCGTCCACTGTAGCTCCTGGAATCACTATTTTTGGCAAAGGAGGTCTTTTGGCTCCAGAGTCAATTTCCAAATCAGCAATGGTGATAATGAGCTGCCAGCTTCTATTTATAGACTTTTTGGCCTCTTTTTGTCACTTTTTTGGCATCCCTTATCAATTTCTTTATACCAAAAACCATTTAGAGTGATCCAAAAGTTATATGGGAGGGATTTGATCAGGTATTGGGACATTTTTTTTGAGTTTTGAGAAAATATTGGCGATCCATATAAGAAAAAAAAATTCAAAAATCAACTTAAGCATATAGGTTAGGCTACCACCCCAACTTTTGCATCTCGTTGTCTTTTTCTTCTGCTATAGGATCGATCCCATCAGCTTGCGACACAGAACCGTCATATCTTCTCTAGAAGTGTCGCAACTTGGTGGTAGAGCTTACCAGAACATGGATGCCCTAGGTAGGTCCTGGTTGCATTATGTTGTCCATGTCGTTTCTAAAACCACTGTAGGCTTGGGAGTCCGTATAGTCTTTCCTGAATATGAGTTTGAGCCTCATTTGCATGAGTCTTTTTCACTCTTTATCTCACCCACAAGACTCCCAAAAAATAACGGGTCTCCTTTTAAGCCCTTTTCAGACCCTCTAAAAATGAAAAGATTGTCGAGTGATCTTGTGGCCTTTCACGCTCGTTAAACTAAAATTTGAAGTCACATCTGTCCAGCGATAGTTTACCCCTTTTTCAGTCCGGACGGTCAACTGTACGAACAAAGGTATACTCTATCGAATTCCCATTCTTTAGAAGAGTACTCTCAAGTATAATTTTATTCCTTTTTCGAGCCTGAGGGACTAAATTTACGAAAAAGAAACCCCCACGGAGTCCATAGTTAAGCTCTTTTCAAACTCCCTAAAATTGAAAAGATCATCGAGTGACCTTATTCTTTCACACTTGTTAAATTGGTCCAGAAGAATATTCCTGACAGAGTCCATAGTTAAGCTTTTTTTAGACTCCTTAAAAGTGAAAAAATAGCCAAGTGATATTGTCCTTGTGACACTTGTTAAAATGGTTTTGAATTGATGTCTAATCGGTGCTACTTTATCCCTTTTTCGAACCAATAATACTATTGTCGAAAAAGGTACCCTAGCAGAGTCTCCTTTTATGCTTTTTCAGACTCTCTAAATATGAAAAACAACCGAGCTTACCTTCTCTGGGCTCGTTAAACTTACATCGAAGGACGTTACCATTGTGTGTTCTATCAACCGCATTTGCATACCTTATTCACCAGCCTTGTGACAGTTTGCTTCTGCGTCTTAACACCTTTGGCCGCCGGAGGATTTTCCCTGAGTATCATTTTACTAGAACATCAGTCTTGTCCTTGTGCCTTGAGCTTGTATGTTTGTAGTACTCGTTCCTCCACTGTAACGTAATATTCCTTTATTCTTTTTCCAAAATTATCGAAAAGAACAAAAAAATCAATTATACCCCAAAAAGAGGATGGGAAAAGTATTTTCTTTATTGGCAACATAATGAGTCGCCCTTGGATAAAGCACATCTGTTTGTTTGATCATCAGACTATGGGATGTAGTACGACCTTAGGAAGCTTTTCTCGCTATATAGAGTTGTGTCCTCCACCATTTGGTTATTCTTCCAAACATATGGAGATTTTTGTTGCCTCCTGCTTCGTAGACTTATGATTAGCATATATGTTGCCTGAGTCTTATCAGTTGTAGTGCTATTGTCCAAGGGAAGTTTGTCACTATGCCTAAGTCAGCCCCTCTGCAATATGTCTCTTGTCCGCATACCCGACCATCCTGAACATCCAATCAAGTCCTTGTTCGAAATCACTGAAGCCTTCAGTCCAATCATCAAGATTATCAAATCCATAACCGACGAGCCGTCGAAGACCTCTGGGTAGTGCAGTCATACACTCATATTACACTCCTACCCGAGTTTAAGAAGATTTTGAAGTTGTTGATCAAGCTCTGAAGTCCATCCATCAGGCCGAATCAGCTTCTCGAAGATGGATACTCTATATGTATATCTTTCTGATTTTGAGATGTAGCTCTGCTGTGTATTATTCGCCGCTACTCTTTATAGTTATTTGAAATGGATCTACATTGTATTTGATTGGTAGCCATAGTTCTATTTTTTCTCGAGCATGGGTATTCCCGCCTCAGTGAGACATTTGTTATTTTGCAGATGGCACCTCCTAGTTCCTGATCCTTGGGCTCAATTGTTCGGCACATCAGTAAAGATTGGTAATGTGTTTCGGCCATCAGATGCTCTTCTGACCTCACACATTAGGGGGCATATGTTATAACCCTAAATTGCACCCACATAATTACCTGGCATCAAGCCAACTCATATCCCTTCTTAGCCAAAACCCTGTTGAACAACTCTTTGAAAATCCTCTTGTGTCAAGGCCCACGCCCCCTAACCCATTACTGCACACGTGTGTATGCTGGCTGACTCACAACAACCCACGTGTACCTAAAAAAGAACGAAAAAAGGAAAGTTGTCGACGGAACAAAAAGCTATGGGTCAGTTAACTGAAACTCCGGGCCATGCATGGCTGAGGGTTCATCCAAAACCCTAGCATCTTCTAGCCTATAAAAGAAGGGGTAGGGGTACCATTTGAAAGAGGAAAAAATATAGCGAATAAAATCTACCCATTTACGTAATCCATTGTCCCAACCCTTTAGCCTTTCCTCATGCCAAAGGAGATTTAATGCAAAGCAGTTGAAGGACAAAAGAAGAGGAGCCCAGGATTAGGTTCAAGGAGCGGTGGCTAGTCTCAGCTTTTTTGTAAGTTGATTCACTTTCAGTAATAAAAATAATACTTTCCCCATCCCAATGCATGAATTGTCTATGGTTTGCTTAATTTATGCTTGATTTCTAACCCTTGAGTATAGAAGTAGCATGCATGCATAGTTGTTGTTTGTCTTGAGTGCAGGTCATCTATGGAAGGAGCAGCGCAAGCAAGTAATCAAAGAGCAACGGAGGATCTACATCGAACGTCAGTAATAAGGTTGGTTGTCCTTTTCCATGAATTTACTGTGAAAAAGGGGTTTAAATCTTGGGTTGTAGGTAAAAAAGTAGTTTCTATTCGGTCAAAATCTGCATGCAAGTCTGAGCCTAGTTTGCTAGTCCATAAGGTGTTTTTCCCAACAATATAATTGGCGACCATACTGGGGAGAATACTCTTTAGGGTTCCTATATTTATTTAAGTTTGTGGGTAGTTTAAAGATTAGGTTTTTTGTTTTTCTTTGCTTGTCTTTTTCTGTAAGGTCTAAGCTAGCAGGGAGTCTGTTTTTCCATACCAACTTTCCCTGACTTTTGCTTGGCTGTAGTTTTCAGGACATATAGAGGTACACACGGCCTACAGAAGGCCTGCATGCATGTACCGGCACCCTATCCTCTGACAACTCGCATGTGAACGCTAGCTGTAGAGATAGAAGTAGAGTGTAGGAGTTCAGAGAACCTTAGAGGCAATCCTCCTCTTCCCTGTCAGAATAATACATTCTCAGGGGATTTTCTGGAATCCTGTCTGAGTCTTGCTGGTTCACAGTCCTATCTCAGATTGTTTTTTTCGCCTTATTATTCCTAACATTATTAGTATTTTCTATTAGAAAGAGCATCCAAGCCTTCAAGGGACCCTGGTTATCAATACCAGAGGCCTCTTCCTGGTCTGGACTGCCTGTTTTCTTATTTTTCCATAGAATTTAGATATACACGTGGCTTGTACAAGGTCATCCCGTGTGTACACGCTTTATGTCTCTGTTCAGCATGTGTTGGCACGCATGTTGTTTTAGTGACAGTCGTGTGCTTGACAGGCTACCTTTTTTTCAAGGTGGGGCATTCATCCCCTCCTTTGATAAGAGGTATTCCTCTCAGGTGTTTGAGTCTAGGTTTGAACAGTCAGTAGGTTAGGTCATCCTACCCTTAGCCTGTTTTTTCTCACTTAATAGTTGACAGGAAAATAAAAATAAAAATTATGGTTTTAAGACAAGCGTGAGAGTCTTTGTTTTTTTATTTCCATTGTGTGATTCTTTACTCTGATTCTTTGTGATTTGTGCTTTAAGCTAGAATTTGTTTTTCTTGGTTTTTTGCTTGTTGGTATTTTCCTGTTTTTGCTTTACTAGCACTTAAATAAAAAAAAATCTCTTTTCATTTTCTTCTTTGATTGAAGAGTGTGTTTCTGCATCATTAGCTAGGGAGAAGTATTTTATTTCGTAAGTTTTTTGCAATGCACTTAGATCATAAGTAGCTCGTAGTCGAGCGAAATCCTTTTGAGTTTTCTATAGAAAATCTTATAAAAATTAAAAAACAAAAATAAATCTTTCTTTATAAAAAGTTGTTGAAATTTTGCATTTAGTAAAAGTCTTTTGTTTCCAGCCTTTTTCATTAATTTTTTATTTCGTCTTTACACATCATCAGTTTCACCCTCATACCCCTTGACGTAAGAAAAATCCATAAAAGAAACGCTAATCTTAAAATCTACTAGACTTTTATGTTTGTAGGGTTCACAAACTAGTTCAGGACTAGGGCCTTGAATTAGGTTGGAGAGGAAACTCTTCAAGGCCATTCAAAACCAAACATTAGAGTCTGAGGTAGGGAGTGTCTAAGTCCAGTTTCGTGGAAGTTATCCGGGACCCCCCTCTAGCACAGAGGATAAACACGAGGTCACGTGCAGAAAGGTAGTGTAGATAACCCCTCCAAAGCCGGACCAATCGTAGTGGAGAACACATATCGAGGGCTTGTTTTGGGATTTCGTCATTTTCATTTGCCACGGGGCTTCGTGGGTCTCAAATCCGTTCGAGGTACTCAGTTGTCTTCCAGACCATTTTCTCTTGATACCCTTGACAGGTTTCGGGCTTGATACCCTGCTCATTGTGGTCTACCCGGCTTTCAACTGTACCCGCCCGGTGACTGTTCCCATGTTGGCAACCTAATTGCCAATATTTTTAGGGACATACATAGGTGACTGCGGGGGTATACTGCGGTACCTAGGACAGACATCGAGCCATGCTTTGCAGATTATAACTGGAGGGTGCTTTCATGTTCAAGTTGTACTTGCACCGGTAAGTTGCTCTAGTGTTGGTTGTTGTTACTGTTCTTCCAAATAGTTTAGTGATTGCTTGTCTTATCTCTTAGGGGCTTCTTTTTTAGTGTTTGTTACTTTTGAATGTTTAGAATACCTTATCATGTCTTGGATCTTATCACATAGTGGAGGATCTCAAGCTCCACCGGTCATGAAGGCTTCTTGGCCTACCGTCAGTTACACTGGAGCCACCCCCGCCACCATTAAGGCGGAAGCTAGACCAACAAGGGTCTTTCGAAGCGACCGGGTTACAAACCTTTGTGCCCGAACAACTCCCGGAGGAATCAACCACCACTCTTGGCTCAGTTGAAACCCCAACCACTGATATATGGACACCATTTATTGTACCAATCCAATTTCATGAACGCCAGACAGTGCCTCACACAGCTATGGAAACAAATGTTGTTACTTCTTCTGGGAATTCTTCAATTCCCACCACAGTTTCTACCACAGGAGAATCATCTCCTAACTTATCGTCGTCAGTCTGAGCCACCATGGTCTCGGCCACAACTATGTCGCACAGTGGACCGAACCCGTCTATGGCGGTGGCCACAACCCCCTTCACACCTAGTGCAACAGACCCTGCATTCTCATATGGTATGCCTAGTTCAGGTACAAGTCCTGCACTAACTTACTCCACTTTATAGACTTTGGGTCTGGGGGCAGGGAGCTCTAATGCTTTTCTGCAAGGTCAACTTGGGGGCACTCCTGTCCTTTTTAATGCTTTTCCTTACGCAGGAGGTCATATCCCTCCTTCGTCCCCTTCGCTTGGTGGTCTGCATCAGTAGTCCGCCGGGCAGCCTACACACACTAGTTTATTTGGAGCAAGGAGTCAAGGAACACCTGCGCACAATATGCCGGTAGGTTCGACACCGTTTTCTTGGAACGAGACGTTTGGTAACAACACTTTCTCATCAACCTCTTTCCCATTTGGGGGCAATACCATTTTTGGACAGTCTACTCCTGCGCAGGATACTATTCCTGCGTAGGGGGCACATATAGCAGGACCTTGGAACTCAGGACAAGGATCCGTTCCCTCCTTTGGAATGTCGATTTGGGGTAATTCTTTCCATAGTCAATGGAACCCTGGACAAACTACTATGCCTCTTCCATCAGGACCGGCATGGGGTAATCCTTCCCAAAGTCCTTTGAACATGATGCATGCCCAACACTCTATGTCCTTTATGGGAAATTAGCCGATGATGTCTCCACAGATGAAAAATCCTTACGCTGGTCAAGGCCATGGTTTCTACCAGAATCCAGGCCAGCAGCCAAACTTTTCCTGGCAACCTAGTGCCAATCAAACTCCAGGACCCTTTTTCCCAGGTTATCAGCAGCAACCCAAACTACCATTCCTGGCGACTTTACACTTGCTAGATTTGACAAGGTTGTTAAATGATCCTATTTATCACAATCCGCATTGGCCTCCTATGCCAACGAAGTTTCCTTCGGACATTCCAAAGTTCGAGGCCAATCCTAATGAAGATCCAGGTGATCATGTGACTACCTTCCATCTTTGGTGTTCATCTAACTCATTGAAAGATGACTCCGTATAGTTGCAATTGTTTCAACCTACTCTTATCGAGAGTGTCGTGAAATGGTACATCGAGCTCGATCGCTCAAGATACTCTTCTTTTGGCAAACTGGCGATGGCCTTCATTAACCATTTCCAGTTACCTGTGAGATACGACGCTGGCACAGAGCTGCTCGCCAATTTCGAACAGACACCAGAAGAGTCTTATCAAAGTACCAGTTCCACCAACATTCCTGCTTGAGTGGTTCCTTAATTATTTGGTCCACAGTTATCCAAAGACGTCGTGACTTCTGGATTTTTCTCTGAATAAGATTCCATCATGAGGGCTCAATAGTTTGAACTCATTTATTCTTAGTCTGGTTTATTATACAACATCTTGCCAGATGCGCCACGTTTGATACTGGATAAAACTAGACAGAGAGTTGGACCACATGCCGATGGTACTGTTGGTTCAGCACAAACCAAGCCCGCTGAGAAATTGACCAAACAGTTGCAACAGTTATCCATACAACACACAGTGGTCAGCCAAACTACTGCTTTGGTTGCTCCCCCTACCCAAACGTCGGAAGTACACTCCGTGCAGTCGACTAACTCAAAGGCCACCCAACAGCCTGAAGGGAAGAAAAGAAATGAAAGAAGGGTAAGGGGGATCAAAAACCCACTGATAATGCTGGCGGGGACGCCACGTAACAATGGAAGGCGAGGTATCCATGCAACTTGTGTGTGGAATACCACCTGACCCATCTTTGTCCTCGACTTGCAGAGGCCCAAAAGTTTGTCACACAGCAACAACAGGCAGTGTTGACTAATCCTTTTCAACATGGGAAAAATTTAACTCAAGCCTCTACAAGCATGGAAGGGGGCATCCAAGAAACCTGCCCTCCTCCAGACAATCCCTCATTCACGAAACGTATATATGGTTAGGGGTGATGCTTTCATAACGACTAGAGCGCACGACTATAGTAAACCAAGCGCTTCTGAGAAGGGTAAAGAAGTTGATCTCCCATCTCTTCCTCTACAGATCGAGAAGATGTTGGGAGAAACAATGACACGCATTCCAAAGGGTGCATTTAGAAAAGCTTCTCACAACCCAAATGCAAGGGTTGCCCAGAATTACTCTATGGTGGAGGATTTATCGAAAACCCCTTGTGCGATGTCTGCTTTGGAGGTCCTCCAAAGCTGCCCTGCTCAGAGGAAAGCCTTGTTAACCTCTTTGGGCTCTATTGAGACTTGTAATCTGGGTACCATCATGTTAGATAAAACTGACTTAAAACCTCGTCTGCCTTACCACGTAGCGTTTCAGATAGTAGTGGCTCATCCCACGAAAACTTTTACATGGAATATCTTTCGCACAGTGGTTGACAAGGGCACCTCGACATGCGTTATGTCATTAGCATGTTGGAAGGCCATTGGCCAGCCCGCTTTGTCTCCTTCACCTACTCTCCTCACTGCTTTCGATGGTCGTTCTTTCCGACCACATGGCATCGTTTCTTCTTTCCCTTTGAAGTTAGGAGGGAAAACCATGTGTGTCAAAGTAGAGGTAGTCGATGCTCCCCTCGACTATAACCTCTTGTTAGGATAGAGTTGGACTTATGCTATGCAAGCTATGGTTACTACAGTTTTCCGAGTGTTTTTGTTTCCACACAAGGGCCGGATAGTGACCATCGATCAACTTTCTTTCTCCAGACCTGACCCAGCTTTGGGGGCATCCACGGTCCCCATGATTGATAATCCTCAACCACGTGTCGTTAACATAGGAGTTGGTTTGTGCACGTCCTTGATAGGTGCCTTTGATTACCCACCTCCTTATGACGATGTCAAATTCATATCTAATCACCATAAGGTTGAGATTTTTCAAGTTTCGTTGTTTTGCACGAATTACTTTTAGGATCCTTGGATTCTTCCTTCCCCATCAGCCATGATGGATGAGACTGGGCACCCCAGCATGTCCATGCCCTTGTCTGTCGCTGAGGTAGCGTATTGTTTAGTCCAACAAGCTTCATATAACCCTGATCTGACTCCTGCACAAGAGTTAGATCCACTTCTAGAGCCTATTTGGGCTCAGGGTTCTCTCGCTAATGTCGATTCGTTAGACTTAGTCTTACCTTTTGACGAAGCATTAATCGAAGCAATGACTAGTCTGGACAAACCTTGGGAATATATTCATCACAGATCATATTTCCTCCCAGATTTAAGCCAAATCGAAGCAGGAGAATTCACCGTTACCATGACAGGAGATCAGCGATGTCCTATTAATCTCTTAGCTATGCAGGAAATTTATGTTCAGGGTAATATGGAAACTATCGTTGAAACTATACCCATCAACATCTCTCGAAACCCTGGCGTCGTGGAGAATGTCTTCGTCAGAGCGGATTGCTCCCCCGAAGAGATTCAAATTTACATGGATCTTTTCAAAGAATTCCGTGACATTTTTGCCTGGTCTTATGAGGAAATTCCAGGTATCGATCCGAAAATAGTTGAACATGAAATCACAACGTATCCTGATGGCCTGTTCGACAAAAACTTCGTCTAGTCAATCCTAAGAAAGCAGCAGCCATCAAGATTGAGGTTGAGAAATTTCTAAAGGCAGGTTTCATTTATCCTATTCATTTGACTCAATGGGTGTCAAACCCCGTGTCGGCCAATAAAAAACAAGGCATGATTCGTGTATGTACCGATTTTCATGATTTGAACAAGGCATATCCCAAAGATAATTTTCCAACACCATTCATTGACCAGATCATTGATAAATGTGTCGGTTGTAAAGCCTTTTCGTTCATGGATGGTTTTTCAGGATATAATCAAATCCAAATCAAACCTGAAGACCAACACAAAATGGCATTCATTTGTCCGTGGTGTACATTCGCATATCGTAAGATGCCTTTTGGCCTTAAAAATGCTAGAGCCACATTCCAGTGGGCCATGTCTTTTGCATTTCATGACCTCAAGCATATAGTCGAGGCCTATCTAGATGATTTAGCATCACGCTCTCGCAAGCGAATGGATCATCCCATGCACCTTAGACTAATATTCGAACGTTGTTGCTACTTCAAGATTCGCTTGAATCCAAACAAGTGCGGCTTCTGCGTAAAGTTAGGACATTTTTTAGGTTTCATCATATCAACAACAGGGATCATGGTCGATCCTCTTAAGGTGGAGGAAATAATCCAGTTGCCCCCCCCCCACGTACAATCTTACAACTTCAGAGTCTACAAGGCAAGGCAAACTTCTTACGATGCTTCATCGTCAACTATGCCGAAATCACCATGGGATTTATGCGTTTACTAAAGAAAGACGTTCCTTTTTTCTGGGACGAAGTCGCTCAACACTCTTTCGACACATTAAAACACGCCCTCACAACCGCACCTCTGCTATGGCCACCTAACTATAACAAAGATTTCTTATTATATCTGGCTGCCACAGAGTCAACCATAGGCATGGCTTTAGTTCAGGAAGACGATTCGTTTTCAGAATATGTGATCTATTACCTGATACGAGGCCTTGCAGGACCAGAACTCAATTATTCTCATATCGAAAAACTTGCGTTGGCAGTAGTTCATGCTATTCAACAATTCCGTCACTATGTTCTGTTTCGCAAGACCACCGTCATTGATGTCGTGAATCCATTCCAGTACATGTTAACACGACATGTTATAGGTGGAAAAATCAGTAGATGGATAGTTATCCTCCAAGAATTTGACTTAGACTTCGTTTCAGCAAAGTCCAAGAAGTCATTGGTCTTCACAGAGCTTATTTTGGAACTTCCGGTTGAGTCAGGTGACGTTGTGCCTGAGGAATCACCTATCTGGGGGGATATGTTTTTTATTGCATCTTCAGACCCCTAGTATAGAGATATACTTATCTATCTCCAGACTTTGAAGTGCCCCACCTCTGCTTCTCGTGACGAGCGTCGGAGGATACGCCATCAGGCTAAGAATTATCTCATACTCGATGATACGTTGTATCGGAGAGGTGTAGACTACATCTTGCGTCGATGTCTCACTCATGAGGAGGCCATCATAGTGCTCAACGATTTCCATACTGGAGCTTGTGGTGGTCATTTATCTGGGTTGGAAACAACCCAAAAGATTCTACGAGCAAGTTACTTCTGGCCGACACTTATAAAATATTGTATCGAATCGGTCAAGAAGTGCCATCCGTGCCAAATCTTCTCTCGAAAGATGAGGGCACATCCCGCTCTTATATTTCCTGTCATCACAGTTGGTCCCTTCACTAAGTGGGGGATTGATTACACTACATGCAACCCCTCGTCAACAAGGGGGCATCGCTATATCATCATAGCTGTCGACTACTTCACTAAGTGGGTCGAAGCTATGCCAACATTTAAACATGATGGAGAGACTGCAACTCTCTTCTTATTCAACCAAATCATAGCAAGGTTCAGCATCCCAAGAGATATTGTCACTGACCATGGAAGTCACTTTCAAAACCAAATGATGACTGAATTAACATCAAATCTTGGGTTACGGTAGGAACATTCATCACCTTACTACCCCCAAGCTAATGGGCAGGTGGAAGATGTAAACAAAACTCTTAAGACTATTCTACAGCGAACTATCAACTCAGCCAAGTCAAATTGGCATTTGATGTTATACTCGACATTATGGGCTTACTGAACATCTGTTAAGACTACAACCGGTTTCTCACCTTTTCAACTCGTTTACGAGATGGAGGCAGTCTTGCCCATCGAATGTCAAATCCCATCTCTGAAATTGGCAGTACAGTTATTGCCAGACACTTCTCCACTTGAAGAATGGTTAGTACACCTTGAGCAGCAGGATGAGCAGCGTCGCGATGCAGCCCTGGCCAATGAGGCTCACAAACATAAAGTCAAGTGTCAATATGATAGGTCCATTCATCCTCGGATTTTCTCTGAAGGCAACCTTGTCCTGGTCTATGACCAAGACAACGACCCCCTGGGGGCAGGACGCCTATTCCGTGCATAATCAGCAGGTCGCACGGGTCCCACATCTGCATGCAACAAACGTTTACCCGTCAAATACTTTGGCATACAAAAAATGATATATATAACAAAAAGACATAAAAGTTACATATGCAAACAAAAAAAACTACAAAGGTGGAGACTTACCCATCTCGCCTCGCTCCTCACCAGGAGGCATGGGTATCTCAAGATCTCTAGAGAAATCTATCCCTGCATACAGGTAGTCCTCAATCATAGGGATCTGTCGTGACAGCCAAGCAAAGAAATCATCGTCAAAGGACTCAATGGTCCTTCCACCACCCTGTTGCGGCAGTAATACTGCCCATCTACACACTGCAGGGAAAGAGGCCTGATGTCCTCGTACTACAACTCGAGGACTGAAACTTGAAACTCTCTCAAAAAAGAACAAACACAAGATGGTCCCGAACCCAAAGTTCCTCTGTGTCCGCTGTGGGAAATCTGTCAATTTCCTCTTCATGCACTCGAGTAGTGTGGTACTCCAGTTAAAAATTTGTGCATTCATGCACTGGATGGCACAGTTCATCTATGCGCGCGAAGCCTGATGCACGGCTGCTGAGCTGGTAATCCACCCAATCAGTAACAATATAGTCTACATCACTAAGTTAGTAATCTTGCTAATGGGTACCTGGGAGCCCACATGGTCAGTCCCAGCCTCACAATGCTTAGCTATCAATTCTGAGATCTTGCTCGGCCCTGCAGGAAAAGTATGGAAGTTGATTGGTTCCCCTCTCCTTGAGAGGCTAGTCAGAAAGTAGATATCCTTGGTGGTGGGCACCAGTGATTGCCCCTCTAGCATAAATGCCTCTGCATTAGGGTGCCAGTAGTCAACCAAGGCATTTAGTAGCCTTGGTTGTGCATGCATAAATGGACATAAAAATAATTTGAGTAAGCCGCATTGCATTAACACGGCCACAACATTCGGATCTGCTGCAACCAACTCACTGATTGCCTCATGCTCCCTCTCCCTCCACTAGACATACATCCTGCCAACACAACAAGGTAAAGGAGGGTCAGTACTTCCTTTTAGTTTTCCTTTTCATCATAAAAGGGGGGTACGCATGGGGTGTAGATGTGACAGTTGCGTGTACATGCGGGCAGGCTTTACTTTTCCTGAATGTACATGCAGCCTGTCCAGAGACAACCCACGTGTACCTAGGGCTGACATTTTTAAGGTCGACACCCACCTAAAAAATAAACTAAATAACGAAATTGAAGTATTGAATAGCTAGATAAGGGAGTTTGTACTTACTTGGTCCAAGTAGAAGTTCGTTTCATCCACTGTAGCTCCCGAAATCACTATTTTTGGCAAAGGGGGTCTTTTGGCTCCAGAGTCAATTTCCAAATCAGCAATGGTAATAATGAGCTGTCAGCTTCTATTTATAGACTTTTTGGCCTCTTTTTGTCACCTTTTTGGCCTCCCTTATCAGTTTCTTTATATCAAAAACCATTTAGAGTGATCCGGGAGTTATATGGGATGGATTTGATCAGGTATTGAGACATTTTTTTTGAGTTTTGAGAAAATATTGACGGCCCATATAAAAAAAAAAAAATTCAAAAATCAACTTGAGCATATAGGTTAGGTTACCACCCCAACTTTTGCATCTCGTTGTATTTTTCTTATGCTATAGGATCGATCCCATCAGGTTGTGACACGGAACCATCATATCTTCTCTAGAAGTGTCGCAACTTGGTGGTAGAGCTTACCAGAACATGGATTCCCTAGGTAGGTCCTAGTTGCATTATGGTGTCCATGTTGTTTCTAAAACCACTGTAGGCTCAGGAGTCCGTATAGTCTTTCCTGAATATGAGTTTGAGCCTCATTTGCATGAGTCTTTTTCACTCTTTGTCTCACCCGCAGGACTCCCAAAAAATAACGGGTCTCCTTTTAATCCCTTTTCAGACCCTCTAAAAATGAAAAGATTATCGAGCGATCTTGTGGCCTTTCACGCTTGTTAAACTGAAATTTGAAGTCACGTCTGTCTAGCGGTAGTTTACCCCTTTTTCGGTACGGATGGTCCACTGTACGAACAAAGGTATACTCTATCGAATTCCCATTCTTTAGAAGAGTACTCTCAGGTATAATTTTATTCCTTTTTCGGGCCTGAGGGACTAAATTTATGAAAAAGAAACCCCCACGGATTCCATAGTTAAGCTCTTTTCAGACTCCCTAAAATTGAAAATATCATCGAGTGACCTTATTCTTTCACACTTGTTAAATTGGTCTAGAAGAATATTCATGACGGAGTCCCTAGTTAAGCTTTTTTCAGACTCCTTAAAAGTGAAAAAATAGCCAAGTGATATTGTCCTTGTCACACTCGTTAAAATGGTTTTGGATTGACGTCTAATCGGTGCTACTTTATCCCTTTTTCGAACCGATAAGACTATTGTCGAAAAAGGTACCCCAGCGGAGTCTCCTTTTATGATTTTTCAGACTCTCTAAATATGAAAAACCACCGAGCTTACCTTCTCTAGGCTCTTTAAACTTACATCGAAGGATGTTACCATTGTGTGTTCTATCAATTGCATTTGCATACCTTATCCACCAGCCTTGTGACAGTTTGCTTCTGTGTCTTAACACCTTTGGCCGCCGGAGGATTTTCCCCGAGTATCATTTTACCAAAACATCAGTCTTGTCCTTGTGCCTTGAGCTTGTATGTTTGCAGTACTTGTTCCTCCACTGTATCGTAATATTCCTTTATTCTTTTTCCAAAATTATTGAAAAGAACAAAAAAATCAAATATACCCCAAAAAGAGGATGGGAAAAGTATTTTCTTTATTGGTAGCATAATGAGTCACCCTTAGATAAAGCACATCTGTCTATTTGATCATCAAACTATGGGATGTAGTATGACCTTAGGAAGATTTTCTCGCTATATAGAGTTATGTCCTCCACCGTTTGGTTATTCTTCCAAACATATGGAGAGTTTGTGTTACCTCCTTCTTCGTAAACTTATGATTAACATATATGTTGCCTGAGTCTTATCATTTGTCGTGCTATTGTCCAAGGGAAGTTTTTCACTAAGCCTGAGTCGGCCCCTCTACAATATGTCTCTTGTCCGCATACCCAGCCATCTTGAACATCCAATCAAGTCCTTGTTCGAAATCACTGAAGCCTTCAATCTGATCATCAAGATTATCAAGTCCATAACCGACGAGTCATCGAAGACCTCTGGGTAGTGCAGTCGTACACTCATATTACACTCCTACTCGAGTTTAAGAAGATTTTGAAGTTGTTGCTCGAGCTCTGAAGTCCAGCCATCAGGCCAAATCAGCTTCTGGAAGATGGATACTCTATATGTATATCTTTTTGATTTCAAGATGTAGCTCTGCTGTGTATTATTCGTGGCTATTCTTTATAGTTATTTTACATGGATCTACAGTGTATTTGATTGGTATCCATGGATCTACAGATGCTCTTCTGACCTCACACATTAGGGGGCATCTGTTATAACCCTAAATTTCACCACACATGCTTACCTGGCATCAGGCCAACTCATATCACTTCTTTGCCAAAACTCTGTTGAACAACTCTTTGAAAATCCTCTTGCTTCAAGGCCCACATGCCATAACCCATTACTGTACACGTGTGCATGTTGGCTGACTCACAACAGCCCACGTGTACCTAACAAAGCACGAAAAAAGGAAAGTTGTCGATGGAACAAAAAGCTATGGGTCAGTTAATTGAAACTCCTGGCCATGCATGGCCGAGGGTTCGTCCAAAACCCTAGCTCCTTCTAGCCTATAAAAGAAGGGGTGGGGGTACCATTTGAAAGAGGAAAAAATATAGCGAAGAAACTCTGCCCATTTACGTAATCCATTGTCCCAACCCTTTAGCCTTTCTGCATGCCAAAGGAGATTTAACGCAAAGTAGTTGAAGAACAGAAGAAGAGGAGCCCAGAATCAGGTTCAAGGAGCGGTGGCCGATCTCAGCTTTTTTGTAAGTTGATTCACTTTCAGTAATAAAAAGAATACTTTTCCCGTCCCAATGCATGAATTTTCTATGGTTTGATTAATTTATGCTTGATTTCTAACCCTTGAGTATAGAAGTAGCATGCATGCATAGTTTTTGTTTGTCTTGAGTGCAGGTCATCTGTGGAAGGAGCAGTGCAAGTAAGTAATCGAAGAGCAACAGAGGATCTACATAAAATGCTGGTAATAAGGTTGGTGGTCCTTTTCCATGCATTTATTGTGAAAAAGGGGTTTAAATCTTGGGTTGTAGGTAAAAAAGTAGTTTCTATTCGGTCAAAATCTGCATGCAAGTCTGACCCTAGTTTGCTAGTCTGTAGGGTGTTTTTCCCAACAACACCAGCCCAATCAGAATCTGAGTAACCTGCCAACTCAACATTAGATGCATCAGTATATTTAATACCATAATCAAGTGTTCCTTTTAGATATCTGAGTACTGCCTTTGTTTCATTCCCATGGATTTCATGAGGTTTCTCCATGAACTGAGTTAACACACTCACATAATATGAAATATCAGGTCAGGTTGTGGTGAGATAATTCAAACTACCCATCATCTGTCTATACATAGTGCCATTCACCTCCTTCGAACTATCATCACAAGAAAGTTTCACATTCTTTTGCATGGGAACAGTAGAAGATTTACACTGATCCATTTTAAATCTCTTAAGTACTTCTCTGGAAAAAAAAAGTTTGGCCTGTATTTATCCAAACTTCAAGACCTAGGCAGTAATGTAACTCACCAAGATCTTTCATTTCAAAAACTTGTGACAATTGCTCCTTGATTTCATCAATTAATTTCTTTGCATTTCCTGTAATTATTAAATCATCAAAATATAAGGAAATCAATATTATATACCCCTATTTATCAAATTCGATATACAGATTTGGATTACTTTTGCTCCTCATAAAACCCTGTTGAAGAAATAAAGAGTCTATCTTCTCATACCATGACCTAGGTGCCTTTTTTAGTCCATACAATGCTTTCTTTAACTTACACACTAAGTGCTCTTGCCCATGTTCCACAAACCCTTCAGGTTGAGTAAGGTAAACCTCCTCCTTTAACTCACCATTCAAAAATGCAGATTTAACATCTAATTGGTGTAGCTTCCAATGGTACTTTGTAGTTAAAGCAATTAACAATCTGATAGTATTCAATTTAGCTACCGGTGCAAATGTTTCAGCATAATCAATACCTTATGTTTGTGGATACCCCTTTGCCACCAATCTAGCCTTATATTTGTCTATACTACCATCTAATTTAAACTTGGGTTTGTATATCCATTTGCATCCAATGGGATTTTTATGTTTAGGCAATTCAGTCAATTCCCAAGTATAATTTTTCATTATAGATTCATAATCTTCCTCCATTGCATTTCACCATTCATCATGTTTATTGGCTTCATTAAAACTCATGGGTTCTATGAAATTTGAAATGCTACTCATTAGGGCATAGTCTCTATACCTCTCAGGGAGCCGAACTTGTCATGAAGATCTTCTCAACTGATTGTTTTCGTCCCCACTTTGTGAATATCTATCTTCACCACTAGGTGAACTCTGACTGCTTGAAGTGTCCATATCACTCTCACTGAGTCCTTCTTCTTGCTGCTGTTGTTGTCTCTGCGATTGTGGTTGTTGCTGTGGTGGTTGTTATTGTGTTGTTTGTTTTTTCTCTTCTTTAACTCCTTCATCAAGAAGTCTATGCCATTCCTCATGACTGTTGTCATCATGATTTCCTGCTTCCTTCTCATGGAAACGTACATCTCTACTCGCAAATACTTTGTGAGTAGAAGGATCAAACACTTTGTATTCTTTGAATTCAAAACCGTACCCAATGAAAATACATTTAATGGCTTTAGCATCCAATTTCTTCCTATTCTCCTTTGGAATATGTGCAAAATTCTTACACCCAAATACTTTCAAATTATGAACTGCAGGTTTGGAACCATACAAGGCTTCGAAAGGAGTAACATTATGAAGACACCTTGTTGGAATTATATTCTTTAAATAAACTGTAGTAGTTATGGCTTTAGCCCAAAATACATTTGAGAGATTCTTACCTTTCATCATACTGCATGCACACTCTACTAGAGTTTTGTTTTTCCTTTCAACAACTCCGTTCTTCTATGGAGTGTGAGGTAGTAAACTATTGTACTATTCCATGATCTCTGCAATATTTGATGAAGTCCCCTAATTTATACTCTCCCCCTTGATCTGAATGGAGGATTTTGATGGATTTTCATGTCTTCTTTTCCACCATGGTTCTGAATTCCTTAAAGTACTCAAAAACATCACTTTTTCTTCTAAGGAAATAAACCCATGTGTATCTCGTGCTATCATCAATAAATAATAGAAAGTAAAATGCACCTCTCAAAGACCTAGTCTGCATAGGTACGTAAACATTAGTATGCACAAGATCTAACACATCTCTCTTTTTCTTATCGGTATTAGAGGGGAATTCATCTCTGTGCATATTTCCTAATGCACATCCTTCACAAGCAACATTCTCATTTTTCAACATGGGAAGTCCTTCAACCATATTTTGTTTCTGTAATAACAATAAATTAGGATGATTAATGTGGCCATACCTTTGATGCCAAAGACTCTCTGTTGGCATAGTTGTATAAGTTAGTGTGTGATGTTCTTTGCTGGTAACATCAAGCTTGTACAGTCCTCCTGCTATGACTCTCGTTGCAACAGTTTTGTATTGGTCCAGCAGATCCTTCACTATGCGATAATTCTTGAAGAATTCAACCTTCAAGTTCTGATCTGTAATGGTGGACACAAAGATCAAATTTTTCTTTATCCCTGGCACATACACCACATTGTGAATGTGACAAATAGTACCATTCGGCAATGTCATAGGAATGTCTCTGTATCCCTTGATCTAATGAGCGCGGTCATCTCCAAGATATATGTTGGCTCCACTCTGTGTTTCTTTAAAATTAGTATGCCACAACTTATTATATGTCATATGTATTGATGCTCCGGAATCCACAAACCAGACATCACTATCATCAGTTTCAGCAGATAAAACAACATTGGACACAAACAGTCTAAGATCCCATGAATCAAAATTCGGGGGTTCATCAATATCATCACTAGCAATAAATAATCTGAGATCATGATTTGAATATTTTTCTGCATAATGACCTGAATGTGTTCTAGGTTTATTCCTAGCCTCATCACTCTTCTTCTTATGATAGTCTTTAATAAGATGTCTAGGTCAACCACAATAAAAACAACTCTTTGACTCATTCCTGTTAGAGGGCATACCTTGATTCGGCCATGGGGATTTTCTTCTCTGCGATGAACAACCTCCTCTGCCTCTTTCTCCTAATCTCCCTCTTGTGGATCTCTTATTTGACCACAATGCGAAATCTATATTGTGAGGCTTCAAATTCCCACGCCTCTCTTCCTCTTACAGCAAAATACCTGTTAATTCTTCAAAATTAGGAGGTTTCTCCCTTGCTGTGAGACCTGTTATGAACATCTGATAATCTTCTAGAATACCATTTAAGGTAATAGTGACAAGATTGGTGTTGGAAATTGTTTCCCCTATATTTCCTAGATTGTCTTTCACCTCTTTAATATGACCCAAAAATGAACTAACAGATTCATTTCCATCCATTTTAATGCCTAGTAATTTAGTTTTCAGGAAAAGAATTCAATTTGTGTTGCTAGTTTCATACAAGGCTTTAAGCGTTGTCCACGTTTCAACAGAAGTGTTAGCTTCTCTAATATGTGGGATTATGCTATCTTTAACAGACATATGCAACAATACCTTGGCCTTTTTTTCGCGCTTCTCCCAATCTTGGGTCTGTGTTGTTGTCGCACTTGTAGCCGCATCTATTTTTGCTTCAGTTCCCTTCTCAATTGTCCATACTCCATAGCCCTCCATCAGGGTCTGCATTTTGAATTTCCAGTTAATGAAACTCGAGCCATCTAATTTTTTTGCTTCATTGAGGTAGGTCTCTACTAGTGGAATCACCATCTCTGCAAGTGTCTTCTCGTTCAACCAGACAATGGATCCTTGTATCACCAAACACACTTCAATCCTGAAGGCGGTGAATCACCAAGAATATGCAACTTTCGTCAATTTCCTCCTTTATTGAGTAGTTCATCGCTCTTCCTTCGGATCCACCGATCCATCTCTACCTCGGCTCTCAGCTTTCTTAAAATAAATATAAGGAAACCTTAGCAACAAGTCATGTATTAAAAGAAACTCACGCTTCCCCACAAAGGTCATCCTCTTCCATGGCAAGTCTGCATGGAAATGCTGCTCAAGAGCTTTAAAGACCCTAGATCAAGAGCTCTCAAATCCATGAACTAAATATGTCCATATCTTTAATCATCGCTTCCCTTTCCTTCTCATTCATCATCCTTGGATGGACGCGGTGGCTCACTCCTGTGTGCAGGCTTGGGTGCCAGCAAACAAACAGAAAATGGTAGCCTCGACTCAACGCTCATGGGAAACAGATTCAGCGATGAGTGGTACAAGCAACGGATGTATCAAACTTTTATCTGGTTGCCTCTTCAAATCGACTTCTCCTTTCAAATTGATAGTCGTCTCCTTAGAGTTTTGTTGACTCCTTTCACTGTTTTATGATCAGATGGTGACTCTCCCTTGGCATTGGCTTACAGTCTTTGCGTTTTTCACTTTGAATGATTGCTCTTTGCAGTCATAGGAATCGATTGTCAGCCAATGCAGTAGTTTTGACGCAATAGTGGAGACATGCACCAGATCTGATTTGTGAAGATGGTGGATTGGCCCTCTACCCGTCCTAACGCCTTTCAAAGTAAAAAGATCGACGCTCCTTGAAGGAATGAAGGGGAGCACTAGTGCACCTTCAATATGGCAGTGGGAGTGCGGGTCTGAGCATGCAGCGCTCCTGGAGAATGAGAGGGGGAGCGCTAGCACCTAGCACTCTTAAACGCATACAACGGGAGCGCGAGGACCCTGCAATTTTTAATTTCACAAGTGTGAGGTCGTCGACGCTCCTCTAACACTACATAGGGAGCACTAGTGCCTCTACTCAACTAATTTGAGATATTGCACTACAGATCTCGCCTCAGGGAACTGGTTCTCTCGGATCTCCAACGCAACTCTGATACCAACTTAGAATTAGGAGAAACCAACATTGGTGAGGCTACACTCACAATCTATTATTCAATGAAGACTAATTACATCATAATATAGGACTCCAGTCTACTTAGGCGGTTACAATCATCAACAGGAAAATAGGATCTACATTAAACACTAGTAGAG
>JZKD02S1657911.1:63203-76556 GCA_000966675.3 Picea glauca
AGGTGCATGAAGAATAGGGTCTAGTTGTTTCTCAAGACAGCCAGGAGTTCTGCGAGTTGCAGTCGGGTTGAGTCCGGGATGGTGTAGCTGCAGGGTTGCTTGAAGAGACAGTGATGGGTTATGACGACCATAGCAGGAAGGAATATTATGAAGGGAGAAAATACTTCAGAGAACTCCTTAGAGTGTGAGCGAAACTGAGGAGAAATACCTTGGACTGAGAAGGGGAGAAACTGGTCCACTTAGCCGGGAGTCGTGAGGACGAGTTGGCTAACTTCGACCACCGCTTCTTTCCTTATCGGGGTTCAACGGTCATTGACGGAGCACGCGACTTCGGCATCGCGACCTCGGGACTTCGGGTCTCAGGGAGGGGGACGATTGGCGACCGAGGCGCGACGTCACGAAAAGCGAGACCGCGGGATCGACATTTCGGGATTTCTGAGTCCGGGTGTGGGAGGACACATCCCCCGAGTTGCGAGAAGCGAGAGAAGAGTCACCGTTGACTTTCCTCGTTCTCGGGAACTCGGGAAAAGGACATTCGACGTCGGGACTCGCGAGAGGCGAGACTCCGATCCTTTCCCCAGGCAAGTTATAAAGGGGGAAGCGTGCGTGAGAGAGACTGTGGGTTGCGAAAACCCGAAAGGGGGAGGAAGAGTGTCAACTCTTCAGGCCGCAAATTTGTGAAGGTCCTGGTGGGGCGACCTTGCTCGCGAGGGGCAGGGTGCAGTCACTTACCATTTTTAAAATAACCAAAAACCTTTTCTGTCACCTGTTTTCGATGAATGTAAATCTCCAATACATAACCTTTTGTTTTCTCCATTCGTCCATTTACTTTTCAAACCAAAATCCTGTAAACACAAAGAGTGTCCTTTTTAAAAAAAATTAAAAGTATTTGAAAACCGTGTATCTCTACTTATATTGACCTAAAAAAAAAAATTTGAAAACTTACCTTAAGGGAATCATGAAATAGAAATCAAATACAAATCAATATATACAATGGAAAACCTCAGATAACTAACTATGTCATGTAGTGTTTTAGATAATGCCCGTTGACAGGGGCATTGAAGATTTTACCATCCAAATTTTCTAATAAAAATGAATTTTTTCCTTCGGAAGTTGCGACTCTAAATGGTCCATACCAAATCTGATAAAATTTACCGTGTTTTGCCGAATCTTCCTTCCTAGCATCCCATCTTAAGACCAAATCTCCTGGAATAAACTCTTTGTCTTTTGTCTTACGGTCAAATAATGTTTTCATGTCATCTTGATATTTTTTTCAATCTTTCGTCCACCTCAACCCTGTTCTGTTGTAATTCGATCAGCTGATTTATTCTCCTTGTGACATGGTTTGGTTCTTCTTTCTCAGCTTGCCATAGTTTCATCACGGGAAGCTCTAATTTTATAGGTAATACCACATCAGTCCCATATACCATCTGGAAAGGAGAAATACCGATGGATTCTTTTGTGCCAATCCGATTTTCCCATAGTGCGTATTTTAGATGTATATGCCAGGATCTCTTGTTCTCGTTCAACACTTTATTAATTATGTTGATCAAACTCTTGTTCAAAGATTTGGCCAGTCCATTCCCTTGGGGATAATATGCCATAGAATGGTTGAGTACAATATTGTACTTTTGGAAAAAACTGATCATAACCATAGATTTAAAATCCTGAGCATTATCTGTTACTATCTTTCGAGGGTAGCCAAATCTAGATAAAATATTTTCTTCTAGGAAATCTATTACCACCGAATCTGTAGCCCACCTGGTAGAAATAGCCTCTACCCATTTAGTAAAGTAATATGTGGCGGTTAGGATCCATTTGTGTTGAGTGATGGAATGGGGGTTAATTTTGCCTATAAAATCCAGTCCCCACTGCTGAAAAGGAGCCTCTATTTTGACTGGAACTAAAGGTAGTTCTGGGAGTTTCTGCTTGCCTTCGAATAGTTGGCAAGGGTCGCAAGCCCTGACTTTGGCATTTACATTCGAGAAAAGTTTAGGCCAATAATACCTTGCCCTCAATATTTTATAAGTTGTTTCTCTCCAAGCGTGATGTCCCCCACATACTCCTTCATGGAATTCACTTATGACCTTTTCTGTTTCAGTTTCAACCAAACAAACCAACAGGAATCCAAGTGGATCCTTCCAAAATAATTTACCCTAAGATATACAGTATTTGATAGCATGTAGTTTTAGCGTTCTGGCTTTGGATGGAGATAAATCACTAGGCAGTTCAAAGTCAGTAGGTAGGATACTATGTTTTTGTACCAGTCAGAGGATGTAAACTTATCTTCGATCCTGACTTCACCTGTTTTCTCTTAGAGCTCATTAATATCTTCCTCTTCTCCATATCCCTGTATGCTATTTATGCCGAGGGCTATGTAATTGGATTCAACTAAGAGTTTAGCCAAACCTTGACTATTTATCAGCTTCGTCAGCTTTATTTCTAGATCAAATTCTTGAATTTTTGTGAGCCACCGTCCCCTTCTTCCATCACTGTCAGGCTGCACTAGAATGTCTTTTACAGAGCTAGTAGGTACATACGCAATTATCTTGGAATGAAATACATAAGTCCTAAAATCCTTTAATGCCTTTACCATATCATATTCTTGGTTTTCCATTATATCATATTTTAGTTCCGCGTCTCTGAGACTTTTGTTGAAAAAGGCTATCGGTTGTTCGAAACCCTCCTCATTTTTCTAGAGGAGCACCGCGGAAATAGTGTGCTCGGAAGAAAATGAGAAAATGAGAAAATCCTTTAGATAGTTGGGGCTTTCCAGTACAGGTGCCTCACTTATAACCCTCTTGATACGTGAAAATGATTCTTTGGCCTCTGTTGTCCATTTTACCTCGTTGTTTTTCTTTAACATACCTGTGATTAATTTCACAATTTCAACAAAGTTTGGAATAAAACTTCTCAAAAAGTTTATCTTTCCAAAGAATGACTGGATTTCCTTTACATTTCTAGGAATATTTATTATGTCTATAGCTTGAACCCTGCTGGGATCAATTTTAATTCCATCTCAAGACACAATATGGCCCAAGAGTTTACCTCCCTGCATGGCGAAGTGAGACTTTTTAGGGTTTAAAGACAGACCGAACCTGTGGCATTTTTCAAAATTCTGTTTGAGATGTATTAAATGGTCTTCGTCAGAATTAGAAAAAACAGTTAGATCATCGAGGTAGATAACTACAAACTTGTCTCTTTCGCCGACGAAGGTGACATCCATAGCACGCTGGAAAGTGGCACCTTCATTCATTAGACCAAAAGGCATTTTATCATACATGAATGTACCCTAGGGTGTAGTGAAAGCTGTTTTTTATTTATCTTGTTCATTTACTGCAATTTGATTATACCTAGAGAAACCGTCAATCATAGATATCCTATTTCCTCTGACTACCTTTTCTAATACGTGATCCATTTTAGGTAAAGGATAACTATCTTTCAGGGAATATTTATTTAAATTTATGAAATGAACACACAGTCTAATCTCTCGACTCTTTTTTCTAACCAGAACCAGGATTGCCACCCAATCGGAGTATCTCAGTGGTACTATTATTTTCGTGTCTAAAAGTTTCTTGAATTCTCTTTCGACTACGGGTAATAAGATAGGGTTTATTTGTCTAAGATTTTGCCTAAAGGGTTCGATACCAAACTTTAGAGGTATCTTGTGTTCGATCATGGTAGATTCATAAGTCCTGAGCTCTTCATAAGACCAAGCGAAAACATCTTTATATCGTGCAAGCAAATCTTTATACTTATTTTTCACCTTAGGAGGAAGATACTTTGATATTTTCACCATCCTGGGTTCTTCTTTTGTCCCTATATCACAATCTTCAACCTCTTCTGGTTGGGGTTGAAGAGTAGATTTTAAAGGCATGTCATTTTGATCGAAAAGTCTCTCCAGGGGGATTAGTCCCTTTGGAATCTGATTATTTTTTAAAACTAACATGCGATGGTTGGCAATTTTTTCTTGGAACTCCTGAGGGTCTTCTCCTTCTTGCATGATCCACATGTGATCATTTTGATTCTCTTGATCGATGTGTGTTTCAAAAAAGTTACCCATTGCTTCGAGGAACTTTCATATATATTCGTCATCCTCGAAAACCTGCCAGTGTTGTATGTTGTTCGAAATGGAGGGTCTATGTTTTACCTCTATATGGTATTTTAATTTAAAATCCATGGGGGGAGAGAAATTCGAGTCTGTCTTGGCTAACGAATCGACCTACAAATTTTTAGTGCATGGTATGAAGTGGATATATATAGATGAGAAGAAATTTTCCATTAGATCCCAGGCACAATTTCTATACTCTCTCAATCTTGGGTGTTTGGCATGGTATTGTCGATTTATTTGTTTGACTATCAACTCAATGTCTCCATATACTTCTAGGTTCTTTATGTTTAGTTTCTTGTCATCTTCCAATCCTAAAACTAAAGCTTCATACTCACACACATTGTTAGTCTAGTCTTTATCCCATTGAAGCCTATAAGAAAAAGGGACGAAAAACCTATTTTCAGGTGCCACAAAAAGTACTCCTACACTGGCTCCTTCACATGATAGAGCATCATCTAAAAACATTTTCCAGATCCCTGTACTATGCATATTTTCAGAATCATTCTCATCTATGTAGTTTTCTTCTCTGCAACTATCTATACCATCATCGAAAGACAAAATACAATTTCCTAGATCTTGACCAACAATGTAAACAGGAAAATTGTTAGGATTCTGAGGATCGCTCATGGTATAGGCTAACCTTGTTTCCCTGTATAACCTAGTAAGTTGCCCACCAAATACAAGAATTGTGGCATAAATCATGTCCAATTGAAGGGATCCCCCAAGTTTGCCTCCCCACGACCTTGATAACAATAATCCATATTTTGGGGGGATATCAACAATAACTACATCCATCAGAACACTTTTGACTGGGACCTGTGAAAGGGTGACTACTAGATCTTTTATCATACCTAAGCACTTGACTCTTCTTGAATCAAAAGAGTAGAGATCTCCGTAAGGTCAGGTGATATCGAAGCCTAGTCTATCCATAATATCTTTGGGCATCACATTATGTGAAGCTCTAGAATCTAGCATGCAGTTATGCAGCAGTTGATCATACACATTTAGGGTGATATAGAAAGGGGCAACGGTGTCTCTGGTGCCCTTAAAATGTGGACCGAAAGTGATATTTGGCTTGTCATCTTCCAAATTTATTTCGTCTGATTGACTTTCTTGGTCCGAACAACCTATCACCTTGGTTATCTGTTTTTGATATGCAGGGTTTTTTGCTAATTCAACCAGCAGAATCAGTATTTTGATCATATTTATTTCATTTTCGGCACTAAAACCACTGCCACCTTTGTTTGTTTCTCTGGTTAAAACATCGAGGTATTTCTTCTCTAACTTATTTGTCTGAGCTGATTTATTACATATGAGCTTACTTACCAGTGAGGATGTTTCGACTGTCTTGATTTCCTTAGTTTGGGTCTCAACTTCCTTTGTTTTGAGGTTCAACAAGTCTGCCTCCTTTGTTTTATTGTTAGACGTTTCAGTCTCTTTCGGGGAAGGCACATATATTTCACCTCTAGGGAGAATTTTTTTTGGTTGATGAATCGTTGTAGGTTTGTTTTTAGACCTCAAGTTATATCTCGATTGGACCCCATCTGTCATGGACTCAGACATTTCTTGACATACAACGAATTCATTGTTGTTTATGTCATCTTCTTCAGTTGACAGTTGGGGTGTGTTCAATGACCTCTCATAATATTCTTTAGTTACATAGGGCTAAGTGCAGTCATCACCCAAATTTGTCACATCTTCCTCAAGTCTCTTGAAATCTTCCAGGTCATTTCCTTCTATAAAATTTTCATTTTTTAAAGGGGTTTGTATTTTCTGATCTTCATTTTTAACCTGCCTTTGTTGACTTTGAGGGTTGTGGTTTCTTCTGAATTATCTTTTAATGAAAGGATCACTCTTGGATTGGTCTAGCTCCATTATGGAAATCTTATTCGACAATTCTTTAATTACCCTAGCCATATCATCCATTTTGTCGTCTATAGATCTATTAGATCATGAGGGTCTTGCTTGTTCCCTAAAACGTTTGGTTTCTTTGTTCCCCATTTATATCCTAGCTTTCAACTTACCAGAGGCCATCATGTTAGATTCAACTTCTACAACATCATCCTGCATTCGGGTTAAGGTAGCCCCCCGCCTTTCTCTTAAGAGAAGAGAGAAATTGGGTTTGAAATCTCCTGTGAAGGTTACTTTGGCTACAGGTTGGGAGGGTTTGACTTAGGATGGGATCTTATTATACAGTTTATTAAATATTTGGATAAATTCCATCATTGTTTCTAAACTTATTTTCTTTAAAGATCTGAACTCAGTTAGATAATATAAATGGTCTTTTCTCTCACCCCATTGTCTAAGAAATGCATCTTCTAAGGCATCATAAGATAGGATAGACCCTACATGAAGGCTTCGAAACCAGGTTTGTACCTGTCCTTCAAAAGTTTGGACAAATAATATTGAATAAACATCTTCATGTTCCAGAGCTAGAATATCGGCGAACTGATCTAAGAAATTTATATGTTCAGTCGTAGTTAAGTCCCCCTCCCCTGTAAATTTTGGTAAATTTTTTATATAATTTTCAGGAAGGTTATGAAGAGGCACAGGTAAAACTAAAGGTGCATATCTCGTGGCTAATTTAGTGAAAAATCTAGGGGGGTGGGGAGGCGCTTGGCCCCCTACTCCTCCTCCGACGGCTGCCATTGGTATTACTTGACGGGGATAGGGTGTATTATAAAGCGAGTTCTGGAAGACTAGAAATGAATTCTTAGGTTCTTCGAGAGATGAGAGAAGCGAAGACGAGTGAACAGAAATGCGAGGACTTGGCTCTTCAAATTTGCAGGAGACATAGTCAGGGGATCCCATGGGCATGAGGTTTGAGTATATAGTATAATCTTTGAGACTTGGTGAGGTCGGGAAGTCTGAAAGGAGAGTCGGTGGGATATCAACTACTGATAAATTTACTGTCGAGCTTTTACCTTTGTGTCCGACAGAGGTTTTCGGAAGGATTTCACTTTTAACCATAGATATGAATAAAAATGAATTAGTTGTTTCGGGAGGTGTACTATGCGAAGTTGAAGGTTCAAAAGCACTTTTGGTCTTGGGCTGCGGGTTTTTAAGATGATAGACTGCAGTAGTCGACTTAAGAGGACCTCTGGCTTTTAGTATTTTTTTGGGATCAGAAACAGGCGTGGTCTACTTGTTTTCTAGGTTTTGTCTGGTATTCCTTAGACCAGATGCCAACTTACTTATACTTAGAGTTTCCAAGTGAAATATAAGAAAAACCTTTTAGAATGTTGTCACTCTTTGTTCACTATCAAAGGGTGAAACTTGAAAATGTGTCTTTCTTCCCATGGAAAAGGTTTCGTAACTTTGTCCCCGACAATGGTGCCAAAAAGATGTTGTTCAAGAGTCTGTACTTAAGGCTTTAAAAAGTACAGTGTCTAGGAATTCGAAAGTTAGTAAGATGTAAAAAGGGATGAGGGTATACTTTTAGGAAAGGAAGCTAGGGTTGATTTCTAGGTTGTCGCTACCTGGCTTCCAACTATTCATGGATGTTTATATCCCTTTCAATTGCAGCCCATGAACATTCAAGTTCTACCCGGGTGTTGGCCATTTTAAGTATGGTATCAAAGAGATTTAAAACAGTATGGGTTTGATCTGTCAAACCGGGTTCAATATTGGGTTGTCTTACAATAGGGACAGTCATAAAGGAATAGAAAAATTTAAGGAAATATGAAAAGTTTTATGCTGTATCAATTTTGATTTTTTAAAATTGAACTTTAGAAATCATTATTAAAATCAAAATACAAACCAAAGGCCTTTTTCTGTAACTTTTTTATATTTGAAATAGATGGTGCATGAATTATGGGAAAAACATTAAGCTGTCTATAGAATAAGGCTCCTATCAAGAGAGAATCTCACTCTGTAAACAAAAGAAGAAAATAAGATAAGAAATGGTCTGATGAAACATAAAATCTGACAACCTAAAGATTTACAGGTCTTGTACCTTCTAGTAGTCGATACAGAGGAAAAAATGTAAACAATAGATAGCTAAATATTAATCACTGCAGTAGAAGTGTTACTAAATTGCAATGCAACATTCATTAGATCTATATAAGTGAAATAAGAATGAAAATGAAATAACATAAAGAACAAACTCATAACACAATAGTGATGGAATTAGGAATATCTGGATTTCTTTATATTAAGTCTCAAAAGAGTGAGTCTCTATTACAAATGATCGAGAAGGTCCAACTATTTTTTCCTTCTTCAAAATGTATATTTATACAAAATTCTTTTGCGCTGGAATCTCAATAGTCACAGAGGTTTTCGGTTACAATCAAGGAGTCAAAAAATTTCGTTTCTTTATATCTGTTCTCATTTGGTACTCGAAACCTGCCTCTTCGCCTGCTCCATGCAAATAATGCACTTCTCCACCAGCTATGATATCAACTTAGATGGCTCTACTTGATTATTTGCCTCAAAAATATAGTAGTCTTTCATCAATAGTGGAAACTTTCCCTCCACATGCTGATCTTTGGCATTGATAGAGCATAACAACATACTCGGTTTAATTAGCCATTTGTCTATTTGCATTATGTCTGTTTGAGTTATTTGTGATATTTTGGCTAATTCTCTTTCTTCATTTTCCTTGATATTTAGCTGTATTGATCTGACCCAGTATATCCATGCCACTTTCATCATTGGAACCCAAACAAATCTCACTTAACAAACTGGAAATTTATTCGCAAGATTTCCTCAGCTTCGTAGCTTGTTGTTTTCCTTTGGATATATTTCTCTCCCATTCTTTCAACAAGATATTACCCCTGGTCTGCTCTACGATGGGAAAACTAGAACTACTACTTGCTTCCCTTCTCGTTGTGGCTATAATAGCCTCATGGAATGCCACCTGAGCTGCACTAGCATCCCTTTCTTTAAGAGAGATGTTTTCCAACACCTGATTGATGAGTTGAAAACTGCTTTGAATTGTTTCCACTTTTGCAAGGAAACCCTGTTGCATCGCCGATAACCTTTTTCTGATCTCTATTGATTGGGATTGAAATATCCCGATATTGATTATCTGGCTTTCAACAAATTCTAGTTTGTCTTGAAGTTGGTCTATTAATTCTCCCTACTGGCTTATCTAAGTCTGACTCTTCTGAACCTTCAACTATGACTGTTCAAGATCGACTTTAAGTCGCTCAATTTCTTTTTGATCTTTTATTCTTTCTTGCTCTAAAGTCGCACTTGCCTGATCTTTAGTAGTAGCCTCTACTGTAGATAGTTTAGTCTCTAGTGTCTTGATCAAATGATTCTTTCATTTTAGCTCATCCTTTAGGGTCCGAAATGAATATTGATTCGTTGTGGCGAAAGCACCTAATGTTCCAACTATTTGCATCACAAACTCTACTTTCTTAATATCTTTCCCATCAATTAAAATTTTATATTTCTTAGAGACAGTACCCGCCTCTTGGTAGAGTTCTTGTCTCACAACCACTTTCCTCTTCTTATCGAAGAAAAATTCATTCGGAGGTATCTCTTCAACTGCTATAGGTGTCAATTTTTCACCCAAAATCCAACCTGCGTACGAGATTTCCTTTGTAGACTATAGGGGGGTAATGGAGGCGATGGGATTGTCGACCTGTTTATAATATTTCTCGGGAGTAATGACCAAAGTTGACTCACTTGGAGGACCAGAAGCCTCGACTTCCGGTTTCGGGCCCCCAGCTTGCTCTTCTTTATCCTGTTGTCATTCTTGGCCAGGTGTTGAACCTTTAGAGCCTTCGAGTTCTATTTTTTGCTCCTTTTCTATCGTCGGATATTCACCCCGTAATACTAGAGGAAGGAAACTTCACCTGTGCTCTTGGAATCTGACAATATCGACCCTCTCATCAGGTGACATGGATTTTATTCAAGCCAAAACCTCATCATAAGATTTTGCACCTCATAAAATATCATCGTGAGGTGAATTCTTGTGCTCAAATCGTTTAAGGTCACAAATGGCCAAATGATTACTCACGAACCTATGTGGATCATGTTTCTTGAATTTGATATGAACCAAATTTATATATTCTAGGGTTGCTGCCTTGGCCTTTGCATGCCCAAAGTATAATAATGAATAGGTGTTTAAATGAATAGGAAAATGTGGCCATACCTTTTTTGAATACCCTTTTAGTTCTTTACTTATACCGCCAATTACAGTTTTCCTGGCGATCTCACGACAAGCTAGCCTATCAGGTATAAGTAAGGGTAAAGCATGTGGAGGGACAGAAGCACCGAACAGCCTAATGTATGAGAAAGATTTCTCCACATACCAGTTGGCCACTCTGCTTAAATTTGTTGTGATACTATCCGATATCCTGGGTGGTGGATTACCAAAGATGGCAACATGCATCGGTACCATCACCCAGTTGAATATTTCGTATACGAAATACAAAGCCTTGTCCTCTTAATGCTTAGAATGGTATACATGGACTGGATCAACATCCGATGGATCCCAACTCCAATTCTTCAAGGGAAAAGGTGTCATTTAACATATTGCATCCATGAGATATGCGGACATAAAAAATGAAGTATCTTTCCCGCTCTCTTTCTGCGTCTGATATTCTGTAACCCGATTAGTCAGGCTATCTGATAACATTTTAGCCCAGTCGAAAGAAGAGCCTTCTTCTACTGAGTATATCAAGGGCACCCATTGGAGGAAAAAATGCATGGTGTCTTCCCTCCCGTACAATCTACATGTCATCATTGCTACGCATTTGAACTGTGGTTTCAAAGAAGATATGGAATAAATTCCATTGTTGTCTTCCCTGAACTTCACTGGGTGTGAGACCCAATTCTTAATCAAATCAGATAAACTTTTCATGTATTGCTCACATTCCTTATTTTTAGAACCATCTAGAAACTTTGCATTGTACGAGAAGTCTGACGTGGGTGGTAATTTGTACATAACCTATAAGCTTTCTGGTCTGAAGGTCCCAACAGTGACCCCCTGCTCACTTATGATGGTTCTGGCAGGGATGTCTACATGATCTAGTTCCCATCAGATCATGTCATAGTAAGGTAGAAGACGTATCTAGGATGCTACTTTTTGCATCTCTTCCTGGACGACGATCTTCTATTTGGTAGTCATGTTGTCTATTTCATTGTCACTGGAATCATATGAGTAGTTCACCAACTGTGATTGCAACACCTATGAGACGTATGAAAAGGTTCATACGCAATCAACGATTCGAGGTGAAGTATCCGAAATATTATCAGGACCTTGTCCTAAAACCTCTGTGCTTGCCTTGGATACTTTTCGCAGGGCCATGATAGGGGATTGTAACTTTTCTCTTCTGCAATAAAAATGCGTATACATATGGAAGTTAGCTGATTGAGAAAAACTTCTCTGTGCGGGATAGAAATGAACTTTATTAATAAAATAGGAAGCAAAATATATATATCTTCGACCATTTAACATATCCATGTCCTTACGAACAGAATGGTCCAATCATAATTAGATAGAGATTTTGGCAATAAAAACCATACCCTTACTTTGTTGTTTCGCCTTATTTTCAATTAATGCCATAAAATTTGATGGTTCGTGGCACAAGTTGGCACAAGGAACATTTGAAATTATCTCATAAACTGCACATTATTATCATTTGCATTAAACATTGATTAGGCTGGCTTGGCTTCCTTAATCAAGATTTAAATCAACATTTTGGCGTTCACCGTATCGAGACTTTTAACTCTGACCTTTCGAGCCTCTAAAACTGAAGATTGCGATGATTAGATTTATTTAAGTGAGAACGTAATCAGATTAAGTGTTTTATTAATCATGTTTTAATTTATATCGCGACTTCGCGGCTTGGGGCTTCGAGGGTATAGTTTTCGGATGGTATAGTCGCGAAATCCCAAGAGGCTTTAACCATGGTCATACTAAACACTCTGGACATTAACCCAGGTTACTTATGTGAGGATCTCGTAGCTTCATATTTCGACGTTATGACAGTAATGTTTTAGGAGAGAGTAAACGCCGAGACATGAAATCCCGACAACATTTGATTGGGGTTTACATGGTCCCACTCTTAGCTTTCACCTGAGGTAAGATTTTGAAACTTTTCACGACCTTGCACATCGGGGTTTGTAAATTTTGTGACTTGTGACCCCCGAAGAGCGATATTTTAAGGTACCAAAAGTAAAGACTTCTATTTAACGATATAAAGTGGTAAGTTGTGAAACATAACATCCCTTGTTATTTCGCATGCCGATATTACTGAGATTTTCAGTAGGTGCATATCACGAAGCGAAAAAGAACTTAAAATCTGACATTTGACATTTAAAAATAGATTTGAACAAAATAAAAAGGTGGCTCCAATAGAGGCCATGTTAGTTACCCAAACACAAAAGATACATTGAAATAAAGCGAGGAAAGAGGGAAAACCTCATAGGAAACCCCCACCCACAAGGTACATTGTATGTAAAAAGAAGAACTACAGTTGCTAGGAAATTGTGTCCTTCACTCCAAGACAACTTCGCAAAGAATGGAACTTTTGGTTAGTGAAGGTCTTGGTGAAGATGTCTGTTGTTTGTTCTGTTGAAGGAAAAAACTGTAAGTCAATGATCCCCTCATGCACTAAGTTTTGGATGTAGTGCATGTGGATCTCGATGTGCTTCGTCCACTACCTCTGAACTAAATCTCTGAATAACTTTAGAGTGCTCTGGTTGTCACACAAAATGACGATCGGTCAATGAAAGTGAATGCCCAACTCAGTGAGAAAATGTTGTATCCACATAGCCTGAATTCTTATGTTGACTACCCCTCTGTACTCTACCTCGGATGAAGATAGAGAAATTACATCTTTCTTCTTGCTCAACCAACAGATAGGACCAGAACCAAGACTGAGTGAGTAACCAGATGTGGACTTGTGATTAGTGCTATCATCAACCCAGTAAGAATCAGTAAACTCGATGAGATCTAATGTAGATTTTGCTTCATAATGAATCCCAAAGGTGATGGTGACCTGCACGTATCGAAGGATATGCCTTGCAGCTTTCCAATGTAGCTCATGCAGCTCCTGCATGAACCTGGAAACTATGCCAACTTCATATGAGAGGTTTGGTCTGGAGTGTGTGAGATACAACAAGCTCCCCACTAGATGTTTGTAAAGTGTGTTGTCAACCAGTGGAGTCTCCTTGCCATCCTCAAGTTTGAATCCTGATAGGAAAGAAGTTCGAGCAGACTTGCATTCTGTCATGTCAAATCTCTCAAGGATATCTCCTGCATACTTGGCTTGAGATAGTTTGAT
>JZKD02S1657911.1:99783-114453 GCA_000966675.3 Picea glauca
GGATTTGTGTATACTTGAGGAAGTTGAAGGATGCTTGTCTGCATGATCCCTTCCCTACCACATTTACAAATGAAGTATTGGAGATTGTAGGAGGGAAAGAAGTCTACTCATTTACTGATGGGTTTCATGATATCGCCAAATTAGGATAGAACTAGAAGATCAAAACAAGACAAAATTTTCACAGAATGGGGATGGTTTCAGTACACAATGATGCATTTTGAATTGAGGAATGCACCTGCAATTTTTTCAAGAGTAGTAGTAGCTGCCTTTAAGGACTTTATAAATAAGTTTTTGGAAGTTTACTTGGATGATTGGACAATATTTAGTTTATTGAAAGATCATGTTCAAGTGCTAAGATTGATGTTATATAGGTGTAGATAGTGTAATATTTCATTAAATATTAAGAAATGTGTTTTCAACGCACCACTCAGTATTCTGCTAGGGCATGTGGTGTGTAAACAAGGTCTACTAGTTGATCCTGTCAAAATTGTTGTCATAGTTAATTTACCACCACCTAAGTCAATGCGCTAGTTAAAATATACACTTTATAATACATTATACTATAGGAATTTTATAAGAGTATATGCACAAATTATTGCGCCAATGGAGAAATTGTTGAAGAAGGACATTAAGTATCAATGGAATGATGAGTGTGAACATAGTTTGGATATTTTGAAGGAGAAAATGGTGACAACACCAATTATGGTGTTTCCAGACTAGTCAAAGGAGTTTCATGTGCATGTGTATGCATCTTCAATAAAACTATGAGGATTATTAACACAACCAAGAGAAGGTGATATGGATCACCCAATTGCATTTGCAAGCAAGAAGTTGTCAGATTCATAGAAGAACTACAATATAATAGAAAGAGAAGGCTTGGATATGGTATATGCATTGCAGAAGTTTAGAAATTATTTGTTAGGACAACATTTTAAGATGTTTACATATCACTCTACTCTTAGATATTTGGTCAATAAGCTAGTGTTGGGGGGAAGAATATGGAGATGATTATTGTTATTTCAGAAATTTGATTTTGAAGTAGTTGTAAATACTGGAAGATTGAATGCATGGATAGATCATCTATCAAGGATAACTAATGGAGAGGAACCAAAATATTTGGAGAACAAATTCCTTGATGCACAAATATTTTCAGTACAGATCGATGATGAATACGTTTCTGACATTATTTAATTTTTTAGTAGAGAATTTTCCCCAAAGGAATTTAATACTATGCAGGAGAAAAACTTGGTGGTTAGAGCTCTAGAATACCAACTGATTGCAGGTCACTAGTATAAACTTGGTAGATACAAAATTTTGAGGAGATATGTTATGGAGCGTGAACATCCTATCATCTTAGTAGAATCACATGAAGGAGTAGTTGGAGGACATTGTGCAAGGAAAGCTACTATGCAAAAGAAATTGCGCGTAGGATTATGGTGACCAACAATTTACAAGGATGCAAAAGAGTATTTTCATAATTATGATGTCTGCCAAATGGTTGGAAAAACATCTAGGAGGGATGAAATTCCATCAATACCTCAAGTAAATTTGAAAGTGTTTGACAAGTGGGAAGTATATTTTGTAGGACCAATTAATCCACTAGCTAGAAGATCAGGAGAAAGGTATACAATTATAGTGATTGGATATTTTACCATATGGGTTGAAGTAGCAACAGGGAAATATTGTAGCGCAGATACTACACCACACTTCTCATTTGAACCAATAGTCACAAGGTCTGGATGACCTAGCCTTCTAATGAGTCATTAGGGGACTCATTTTATGAATAGAACTATCCAGGAAATGACTGAATAATTTGAGATACATCATCATAAGAGCACTCCTTACCATCATCAAGCTAACAGAATAGTGGAAGAATTTAACAAGATATTGGAAAATACATGAACCAATATTTGTATTGTAAACATGGATGATTGGGACTTGAAGATACCGACAATGTTATGGGATTATAGAACTACATGCAAGAAACATCTAGGGAAGACACTATTTAGATTGGTGTATGGACAGGAAGAAGTGGTTCCCTTGGAGTACTTGATACCTATTCTCCGCATTGTAGCTATTAAAAACATGAAATAAAGAGGCATAGTGCAATAAATATTGGCTCAACTCATTGAACTGGAAGAAGACATGATTATAGTTGGGTTCCATCAGGATGTACATAAAGCAAAGGAAAAAACTTGGAAATAAAGACATATTAAGAAGAAGAACTTCAAGGAAGGAGATCTGGTTCTCCTCTATGAAAGTAAGTACTTGCAACACTGAGGGAAGTTTAGGATGCATTCGATAGGGCCATACATGATAAATTTTGTCATATATGGAGGTGTTGTACAGCTACAGGATTTAACAAGAAAGGATATTCAAGGTTTGGTGAGTGGTAGTCGACTAAAACTGTATAGGGACAGTCGACCTAGAAACCCTCAGTAGTTGCAATGAAAAATTTAGAGTTGTACATATTGTATATAGTAGGAGTTAAAAGAATAAAATGGAAGAAGTTAGAGTTCTACATATTGTATATAGTAGGATTTAAAAGAAGAAAAAGAAGGAAAAAAAAGTAGAAAATGAGAAAAATCCAAAAATAAGTAGGTAGATGGATATGTGGTAGACAAAAAGTCAAAGGATACAGTGTGCAAAAGAATCTATAAAGAGGTACGACAGAACCTAAAGATGTTGAGTGAAAAAAAATTTGAACACATCGCGTCTAGATGGAAAATGATCCAAAAGAAAACAACGGTGACTGAGAAAGTAAGGTGCATTTATGACAAAGGTTATAAAAGGGGAAAATCATGAAAAGGAAAAAAATTGTGATTTTGAGCAAACAGGATCAAAAGATGTAATAAGTTGTGATTAGGTGAGAATATTGTGAAGAGTCTAGCCTATATTTCCAGTGAATTTCAACCGAGCTAGAAAAATGACACCACTAAAGTTCGGAGCACCTAGCCAGTTCGCAAGAAGGACCAGAAGCACCAACAAATAGACGAAGGAAATGATCAAGGTGGTATATGTGGATGAGATATCTATTATTAGACAAATTGGTAGGTGCGGACACTAACAAATCTCCCTATATCCACCTGATATAGAACAAAACAGGACAGGACACGAATCTTTCCCTAAGTTGTAGTCATTGAATCTACTAATAAGAAGGAATGAGTGGCATACCTTTATATCAATTCCTTAGGTCTCTTTTGTTCTCGCTTCGCTCTAGTGCTCTTGTGAAGTCAGGACCAAGGCAACACAAACCAACCAAAGTGAAGATAGCAAAGTATATTCAATGTCAACCTATGCATATGATCAAGGAGTTATGATATAAAGTAAGAGTGATTTTATGGGAAAGGGACATGCCACTGTATTATATTAAATGAAAGTAGAAGATACAACCTGATTTCCTTGATGTCGCAAGCTTCCTTTCAATGACCCTTTGCTCTAACACACACACTTTCTCTACACTTACATGAAGAAGATCCAATACCTCTTGATAGAACAAATAGGGTCTTCAAGCTTCTGTCCAAGCAGGGTTCTTCACACAATTATTTCACCAATTATTCATTAAATCTTTCTTAACCTTTTCCATGAGAAACCTTTCAATATATAGGAGAAGTAGGGATGGTTACATGGATGAGGATGATCCCACCAAATCTGAGAAATCATTAGGATGCCAACAATACGAATGCCAACTCATTTTCTAGAAGATCCCCTTCTAGAACCTTTGTGACCTCTTCTCCTTTCCAAGATTAAAAATAGGTTTGCACCCTATCTATGTATTAGACTACAAACAGTTCACACCCTAAGTGTGGGTGGCCTATGAGAATGAGGGATTCTTGCACCCTGTAACATAGGCAACCTGTGAACTCATCTTAAAAATGTTTTTTTGGAAGAAGACAATAGTCACTTTTCTCATGCAAAAATTTCTTGTGGGAGCCTGAACATATCACTTGTAGAGACATCATCGGAGTGACCAAAATCATCTGTAACAGAATTCCCCCCAAAGTATGAGGATGGAATTTGTGACAGCTGAAATACTTTGTAAATTGCATGTGTGTGTCAGAAAAAAGGAGCGCACCTAATCAGAAACCTGTAAAAAATCAAGCATCTGTAGAATATAATACTAGTGTTGAGGTAGGAATTCCCATGCTCAGATCACAAATGAATGGAATTGTGGGTCATGGCCACCAATCACACACTGTGGATCCATGCCATCAAAATGCTACATAGCCACCAGGAATACACTGTGGATCTATGCAAAAAGACTTATTAGGATGACATAGCCACATGACATACAAAGTGGATCTATGTGCCGATACAAATCATACATACTCCATCGCAGTCTGGATAAAAAAGATGAGACCCAAGGTCTTCAATCCCGTCACCAAAAAGTATGAATCTAGCCATGCAATTACATGTGCTGAAGTCAAACATGGTAGAAACCACTTTATTACCGATCATTGATGAAAATCATTAACAAGTGCAAGGGAAATCACCATTTATGTCAATGACTCCCAAGGTACCGAAGTACAATCCGAACAAATGCAAATGAATGAGATAAAGTCGAGCACTTGGCGGAATCTCTTGATCAAGGATCAATGATGTGATACCCTTGTCGACAGTGAAGACCCCTTCCATTAAGGCATGTAGGTTCCAAGGTACTAAATGATTTCTAGGTCTCATTTTCGGATAATGAGTTGGATTCGACGGAACAAGACTCATCACAGGAGGGCCTTGATGTATCCCCCATCAATGAAACGAAATAAGTAACAGATTTTGAGGATGAGACAAAGTATGAATACGAGTCAAAAAGGACACAGGGAAGGCTGACATAGCAAAAATGGAAAACTGCATATGACTGACTCAATAGAGGGCTCCTGTGAACTTCTCTTGAACATATGAATGACACAACCAAGGAATTGGCAGCACTGACTCAAAGATGACGCAAGATATGAACTTGTAACAAGTCAAATGAGAGACAAATGGATTTCCCAACCCAAATTCAAATGACGAATAGGGGGTGTCATGTTCAAGAGTGATGCTTATTGCCATTAATATGAATACGAAAACACATCCCTTTCCCAAAATTTTCCCCACCATTTCTGGTGAGTACCTCTTTATTTTTACACAAGCTTGAGGAGGATAAGATATGCTTGTTGATGTAAGCTCATCCTTCAGATGATTCCCTCGGAGTATATTTAACGAACCCTAATAAGGAGTGGTTCGGTCCCATTACAAGCCTATCGATGTTTGTTTAACGAATCTAAGGATAGAAAAATCGGGAGTTTTTCATGTTTTGAGAATCTGAAAAACACCTAAAGAGAACTCTCCCAGTTCCTTTTTCATAAATAAGTTTGACAAGACCAAAAAAGTGATAAAATATCGCATGTCGAACGTTTTCTTTAGATACTTTAATGAGTGTGAAGAGAACAAGATCGCTCGACAATCTTCTCATTTTTATGGAACATGAAAAGAGATTAAAGGATACTCCCTTAGGTTCATCATTTTCGTGTTACCATAACGAGTACAAAAAAGACAAGAAAAAGTATAGCTGGTTACATTCTCATATATTTTCAAGTGCGAGAACGAATGAAGACTGAGCTCAGGGTTTTTCCTACAAAAACCCTAAAAAAACAATTGTACATGTGACACAAACAAAAAATACCCGTACCCTCTCGTTTAGACTTCAAAGTTACCGTATCTGCGGAAAATCATACTCACAAGGCTATTAGGACATTAGGTTTTATAAGCAAAACAATAAAAATAATATCAAAAATCAATAAAAAATAGTAAAATGTGAATAAATATGGGTAAAAAGGGATTTTTACCATTTCATTGTGATTTTGCCAAAAACTTGCCCAACACACCTCATTTTCCCCCAAATTTCTTTGCTCGATTGTGGGAGGCACCGATGATCATTTGAAGAACTGTTTCAGCCAACGAGGTAAGCTCTTGATCCTTCAACTTTTCCATTGTTTAGTTTTGGTTTTTATTGGCAATTTTTAGGGTTTTAAATCCATTTTAGGATCACACCATGTGCTCAATCATTCTTGCAGGCGAGCCTTGCGGGACCTGTGAGAATCTAACATTCTCGCAGGTGGAATTTAGGGAACCTGCGAAAATCTCACATTGTGCCAAAGGCTCACCTGCGAGGGCCGAAACATGGATTTTAAAGTTAAATTTTTCTCAATAAAAATTATGCAAAAGTTTGAAACAAGTTGCTGACTCTTCTCTCATAGCTCTTGTGTAGGTGTTTGACCATCACAATGTTGGAGTGGTGAGAAAGAGAACGTGATTAATATGATTCTATTAATGGGAATGACCCGGGTATGGTCACTACCCTCCGAGACTATGCGTTATTGAAATTCTACCGGATTTCGGGCATGAGAGCCCAACTCAAATTGGTCGAATACCTGGTCCACATGTGGGATGTGGACCAATAGTTATCTCACGTGGGAGTCCACACACTGACCCTAGATATCGAGGATATCCAATTTCTAACTGGGTTATCACGTCATGGATACCATGCTAGCTTGATCGGTGGCCGAGGCAAAGGACTCCCTATGAGTGAGTATTGTCACCAGTATTGTGTTCCTGAGCTAGAAAGAAGCAAGGGTAAGGTTGCTATTTGGGGGGTCCAAGACTTGACCCTGTGAACCATCTTGTTCACTATAGCGTGCATGGCCAGGAGCGTAGCTCCACACATGGGTCTCTGCAGCTACTTTCAATACACCATAGAGTGCATAGAGTCTCGAGTCTTGAACTGGTCGGATGCAGTTCTCCACAGTATGAAGAGGCAATTGGTGAAGTGCAGAAGGGGTAACTTGAAGCAGTTTGGGTACGGATCACTTTTGGTGTCCTTCTTCCTCGAGAGAGTCCCACTATTGTGATTATAGGTTGATTGGAGTTTACCGACCCCACAGGATCTGAGGATGTTGAGGTGGTGAAACCTCATGGCTCGACACGTAGATGGGCCTATAATCAAGTACAATGATTCATTTTTTGACTGGTTAAGGCCCGAGATGTTGATGATTGATGTCTATGCATACGCTGGTTTGGATTTCCGAGGGGATCCGGATTTGGCCCTGCCTGAGGATGCTTAGTGGGGTGATCTAGGTAAGAAATACACATTTTTTTCTTTTTAAATGTTTTTTTAATTTTTATCATATGAAATTTTTTTGTGTTTATCCAAGAACTAATCAAAAAATCTCTTTTTGATGACATAGATGTGGGGCCATATCGACCTCCAGGAACATCTCCTATTCAATGACGAGGAGAGGCGGCTCCAGTAGTGAGATGGGATGTCAAAGACAACGAGGTAGTGAAGCAGAACATGGAGGGGGTGACCGCTGACATCCCAGATATGGCTATTGGGGAGATCCCTAGACGTTACCAGTGCCATACTATGGGCGTGTCCGAGTCTATTAGTCGACTGCTTTGTAGGGTAGCCAGAGAAGTTGTGTGTTATCATGAGCGTCATCCATGACACTATTTTGTAGAAGCCATGGGCTTCGTATATTTGAGATTTTGGTCCTTGGACATAAACGTTTTGTAAAAACTTTTGATTGTTATATACATATATATGACTTCTACCGGCTTATCTTATGTTGTGTTATACATGTAATGTGTGATTGGTTTATAAATGTCCCAAATGTTTGTCTAACACATAGTTAGCTAAAGAATCAGTCAATGTATTTAGACATCTAGGAATGTGTTGATACTCAATATAATCAAAATAACGTTCCAAGAGGCGAATTCATAAATATACCCGTAATAAAGTAGGACTTCGAATAGCATAGACATTACTTAGTTGTAGTACTACTAGTTGTGAATTGAGTCATATAACCAGGTGGAAAATACCAAGAGAAATAGCATTGATCAATAATTTGACGAAGGTGCTATATTTTGCAATATTATTGGTTGCACGACCAAGGGACACACCTCGCAGATTGATAAGTTCATTTGTAGGTGCGTAAATTTCCCATGGAGCAGAAGCAAAGTTATGAGTACTACATCTAGTGCCATTGGCGAAGCCAATGTGGGGTAGAAAAGACTCTGACATCTGGAAACCGAGCACAACGTAACATAAGCAGTCCGGGGAAGAGACCAAATAACAAAAAAGTATACTACAGTAACACACAAAAGGTATGATACAATAAAATACATGAACTTATGCACAGGTGATCTTAGGCATAGTACTTCTTTAAGTACAACCCATTTCTGGGTTCACTCAAAGGGATACTATCATAGTCTACCAAATTGTAAGATCCTTTCTCCAAAACTCGTCTCACGATATAAGGACCTTATCACATAGCGTCAAATTTTTCGGCTCCTAGCATGTTCCAATCTTGTTCATAAAGGAGAACCAGATCACCTTCGGAGAAAACATGTGGCCTGACATGTTTGTCATATTGGGCTTTGACGCGTTTCTTCTGGGCTTCTATAACTAGGGTGGCATCACGACGGGTTTCATCTAATTTCATGAGATATAATAGATTTTCTTCTTTGAAAAAAGTGTTTGGGAGAAGTTTAACAGCTAGTTTTAGGGAGGGTATCTCACATTTAATCGACAAGATGGCTTCTAGACCATAAACTAATTGGAATGGTGTAAACCCAGTAGTAGACTTAACAGATGTCCAGTAAGCCCACAATGCTTAAAACAACATCGTGTGCCAACTTGTTTTGTGAATCCCTATCATTCGTCAAAGCATGGTAATGAGGACCTTGTTTATTGCTTCAACTTGGTCATTGGCTTGTGGGTAATAGGGTGTTGAGTTTTCATGGTGAAGACCCAACTTCTAAGTGAGATCGTACATTATGAAGTTTCTAAAGTGGATACCGTGATCAGTAACAATAGTCTGAGGAACACCAAAATGAGCAATGATGTTATTGAATATGAATAATGTTGCAGTCCTTCTAGCATTGTCGAATGTTGGCATTGCTTTGGCCCATTTTGTAAAATAATCTACGGCTACAATAATGTATCCATCCCGCCTATCCGAGTGAGGGTGACATGCCATGAAATCGATACCCCATTTCGCAAAAGGACCAACAGAGACTATAGGGTGTAGAGGAGCAAGGTGTAATCGTATTTTATTGTTGTAGGTTTGGCAAGCATGGCATTTTTTGACAAAAATTATACAATCGTTGAATAAATAAGGCCAAAAATACCCTGCTCGTAAGATCTTCTGGGTAGTAGCATACCTAGACATGTGACCACCATAGGTTCCATAATGGAAGGCATTGAGGTATTTCTCAGCTTCATCAAATGTGAGGCAGCGTCGAAAAACGAAGTCAATCCCACGACAATAAAGAGTATCATAGAGAATAATATACTGACAGGCTTGGTATCATATTCGACGGCAGTCAGTGCTAGAAAAATTGGGCTGAAAAGTCTAGGTATGGAGATATATGATGATATCTCCGTACCAAAGGTCATTGGAACTAATCAGGAAAAGGGATTCATCGGGTAATGAATCGGCTGCTACATTTTCCGTCTCAGAGTAGGGAAGGTTGCATATCAACTCGGCAAACACCAAGGATTTCTTGAACTTAGCGCGCTCAAATTCTAAGTCAAACTTCTGGAGTATTACAATCTATTTGGATTATTTTCCCCCTATAAATTGGCGTGAAATAATGTGTTGCATAGGGTTGCAGTTAGAAATTACCGTAGTCTTGCGAGAGAGGATATATTGCCGGAAACATTGAATATCTTGGACGACTGCCAAGGCCATTTTTTGAACATGTAAATACTTGTTTTCGGTAGTCGTGAGACTATGAATCAAGTAATAAATGACATGTTCATCATGAGAATCATCCTCCTGGACGAGAACCAGAGTGATGGTATAGTCTGAGGTTACGAGGTAAAGGAAATAATCATGACTGTAATTAGGTGGGGAGAGTAGTGGGGTACGTGTAAAAGAAAATTTCGAAGATTCAAAATATGTGTTGGCAGTGGTATCCCATATGAACTTAGAGCCTTTCTTGAGCAGTCATGTAAATCTAAGATTTAGCTCAGCATAGTTTGGGATGAAATGGCAGAGAAAATTTGCCTTCCCTTGCAAATTGTGTAACTGGCGAAGTGAGGAAGGAGGAGGGAGATTAAGAATTGTCTCGACCTTCAAAGGGTCTACCCTGATCCCTTGATGTGAAACAATAAATCCTAGAAGTCAGTCAGATTCTATGTAGAAAACAAATTTGTGGGGATTCAAGAATATATGGTAAAACTGACATCGAAGGAAAATGGCACAGAGGTGTATTGGATAATCTACATGGCGCATGGAATGAGTGGGTAAGTCATCAAGATATGGCTGCACAATGTGTTTTATATCATGGAAGGTGTAAGAAATGGCACGTTGAAAATTTGCGCCAACATTCTTTAAATCGAATGGATGTTTTCGATAGGCGAAAGTGCCCCAAGGACAAATAAAAGTGGTCTTGTGTTGGTTCGAGGGAACGATATTGATTTGATTATATCCAGAGAAACCATCCATCAGAGAGAATATTTCACTCCCGGCACAATCGTCGACGATATAGTCAATGAAGGGGGTAGGAAAGTTGTCTTTAGGACAAGCTTTGTTAATGTCCCTATAATCAACACACACGCGAATTGTGCCTTGTTTCTTGTCGATCGGGACAAGATTGGAAACCCCGTAAGTTAGAGCCACGGGGTAAATAAAGCCAGCTTTGAGGAGTTTCTCAACTTCAAGTTGATAGTGGTTGCTTTACGTGGGTGGATTGGACGAAGTCGTTGTCGAACGGGTTTAGCGTCGGGGTGTGTTTTAATCTCATGTATCACAATGTCGGGGCCAATACCCAGCATTTATTCATAGCTCCAGGCGAAGACGTCACCAAATTATTGGAAAAGAGACTTGTAGGTGACAACTTCGTCATGGGAACATGAATCTCTGATATACACATTTTTGACGATTCTAGGTTTTATGGATATGTCGAGGGGGATGATGGGTGAGATATTACTTAAGTTCCCTTTGTAGAACATATCATGTGTAGACTTGGGAATGGTAGAAATGATGACAATGGTCGACAGGGTCAAGATCCGTTGGTAACCCTCGATGGTGTGTTGTTCCAGGAAGAGGATGGAATGATGATGTCCATCATCCCAAGGGGTGTCTTCCATGGACATAATAGACATAATCATCTCGTTCATGGGAAAAATGACACGGAATGGATCTGGAGATAAATCACCAAGAGAGGGGGTAGAAGGGGTTGTCGATTGAATGGCTTGATAAGTGGATTCTACTAGACTCAAAGGCATTTCTTCACCATAATGAATATGATCGCTGGGGTTGGGTACCATCCATGGGTCGTAAGACGTAGGGGTTCCATGAACAGAGGTGGAGATCAAGTTGATCGAGGCAACAAACGGATGTGGAACATCGGGTGGTGGGATGAGGAAAGTACCCATTAACGAGGAATCTTTAAGAAGACCTACACCGATGTTCTCGTATCTAGGGGTTGGGGTTTGCAATGAACAACACATTACCGGTATGTGCATCAGAGTGAAAGAAGGCCAATTGGTCGACGGTAACTACTTTTCCTTGATGTGGGAAACACACGACACGGAAAAGAGTCAACACAACTGTACATATGGAATCAATCCAGCTACGACCAAGTAGAAGGTTGTAATCGATAGGAGTGTCAAAGACCTCCACTTCAACTTGGACCGTTTTTCCTTCTAACGTAATAGGCAATGAAGGGAGGACACCGTAAGGCTTAAAACTAGAGCCATTGAAGGCTTTGAGCGTGTTGTGGGATTTAGTCAAAGGAGGAGAGTCGATGGCTTTCCAACAGGTAATATACATGACACAAGTCGAGGCACCCTCATCAATAACCATTCTAAAAATTGTTTTGTCGGAGACAATAACTTGTATTTGGAATGCGAGTTGAGGGGGTAACCTTGGAATGTGATCTTCCAAGTCAAAAATTATTAAATTCGTATCTTTTGGGTCGATTCCACCAATATCTTTTAACAATGTTTTCTGTTGTATAGGACAGCTCTAAAGGACTTCGAGGGCTGACATTGCAAATGGTTCTTGGGCCAGATCTTTGACAATACTATATTTTTGGGCAGCACATGCACGGGGATTGAAAGTCGATTTTTGAACAACACCCTTTGGAGGAGGGCGAAGAACCGTATCTAGGCTTGGTCATTCGATATGAAGAGGACTGTTGGTAGGTGGATTTATGGGATATGGTTGGACAAACGAAGGAGGTATTGCATCAACCTTCTCTTTGGAGGAAGGATAATCTTTGGCTCGAGTGGTAAGTGTAATGTCATTCTTGTTTGAATCACCTATACACATTAAGACATAGGATGTATTGGAGGGGGAAGGTTGGTCATGAATGACCAATTGGGCCTGTTGTTGAGAAGGGAAGGGTTGTGACAACATGGTTGGAGTGGGGGGTTTCATGGTCCCTTGAAGGAACTTAGTAAACTTGGCTCATCGTGGACAATCCTTAGTGTAGTGATCATCACCACAGATAAGACAAGGGTATCGAGGTTTTCACTTATCCATATCGTCAACAGGTGGTGTTTTGTTTTTCTTAGTTTGTGGATTATTTTTATCCTCCTTGGTCTTACCCTTTCCTTTTTTGGATTTAGTTTTTTCGGCGGGGGTATATTGAACAAAATTTACCTCGGAAGTCTTGCCGGTGGGAGGGGTAGGAGATAGATCATTTTGAACATTAGAAGAAGTGGGTTTGGGGTTGTTGCTAGAGGTCTGGATGGAATGCAGTTGGGCATGGAAAGTGCCAATCACACCATCAACTACATGAGAAGCAGCGAGGGTGGTTGAAGTAGCAGAAGTAGAAGGACGAGGTGTGTCAGGGAGTAAGTCATAAAGAGTACTCATTTGTGAGTAAACAAGGTCTAGGTTTTGGGCACGACTAATTGCTTGTTATTCTGTGGCAACTCCACCCATGGCAATGTCACAAGCGATGTTGTTCACGAATGACTTCATGAACCATTATACCAGTAACTGATTGAGAAGTTCGAGTTTGATGAGACGTTGTCTCTGTCACCACTCATGAATGTGATCAGATATAGGAGTGGCTTTGGTTTGTTTAAAAGAGCTCAAAATCTCGGTTCCCATTTCGTAGCGAATCAGTAACTAGTAGTGGGTGAGGAAAGCCATAGCAAGGGTGTTGAAGTCGGTGAAGAAGCCTTGTGGTAATTCGATATACCACTTCACGGTGGAACCTGTGAGGGTTCGTTGAAAAAGGTGTAAATGAATAGAGTCATCCATCAAGGAGTTGGATGAACACCAAAGGTGAAAAGTCATTACATGATTGTTCGGATCCTCTCCCGGTTTACCATCGAATTTAGGGATGTTAGATGGTAGTTTGGCCAGTATGGTGGGCCATTGAGGAGAGTTATGGATAAGATCATTTAAAATCCTTGACAGATCTGCGAGGTCCAGTATGGCTAAGAAAGGTAACTGTCTATTCACATGCGGGTACTGGTGACTTTGGGGAGGGATTCCCATCGGTAAACCAATGGGACCATAAGCAGTCTGCATATAATGCGAAGATACGGACAGATTCGGTTGTTGGTGTGGAGGCAAGTAATTCATAGGGTTGTACCCTTGAATAGGGATGTGGGGTTGAGTATTCAAGCCCCAGATAGGATTAGATGTACCTGGATAGGGTTGGCCTATACTAGGGGGTATGACAGAGCTAGCTTGAGGTTGTTGCCCCCCAGTCGAGTGAGGATTATATTGTATAATATGATTCGAATATTGGGCCAAGGATGGAGGTATGTTTTTTCCATAGGGTGGGGTCGGTGGGGGTTTCCCTCCAATTGGGGGTTGAGTCTTGGCTGGGATTTGTCTTGCAAAAGGGGGTTGAGTTTGGCCTCCTTGGTGAAATTTTCCACCAACAGGAATCTGGTAATGAGGTGTGAAAGATGGGATGCTACCACTAGGATCAATGCCTCTGATAGAGGATGGAAGATATCCTCTGAAAGGGGGTGGAGGAAGTGTCGAAATGAAATCGGGAAGATGGTTCCCAGAAGGAGTGGAACCACCAGGAGTCCCGGATGAGATTTGTGTAGGAGTGGGAATAGAAGCATTCAATGCATGATATCTGGGTGGAAGTGGTGGGGTGTTTTTGGGAGAAAGTGGTGTGCCAATGGGGGCTTGGCCAGCTATTGTAATCTTGGTGTGAGGATTCGTAGTATCTGGGACCATCATGTAATGGATCATTTCTAGAGGGATAGTCAAGATGTGGTCAGTTGGCTGAGCGTCTGAACCAGGGAAATAATAGACAGTAGTAAAAGGTACTTTTTCTGGATCAGATGCTTTAGGATTCTTGGGTGCGATAGTGATATCAACACCTGCTCCTGGGCCAAATATATCCCGTCTAAAAATGCCAGTAGTCCAAAAAGGATCTTGACCCTCAGGTCCTATGAAAGGTCTGGTTGGTGATCCAGAATACTGAACAACTAAATCTCCAGAAGAATTCACTCGCACGATACATCTCTTAGTGTCGGTAGGAAGTCGGAAGTCCTCTCGAGAATTGGTAATTTAGAACCATTCTAAAGAGTCAGTTCCTTCCACTTGTGGAGTGGCAACATCTTGGACTTCACTCTGTTGAGGAGAGCCCTCCAGTGAGTTGGTAGGCAAGGGTTGAGAACCTTCCAGATCTTCTAGAGGT
>JZKD02S1657911.1:116648-129899 GCA_000966675.3 Picea glauca
ATATTAAATGAAATTAGAAGATACAAAATGATCGCCTTGATGTCGCAAGCTTCCTTTCAGTGACCCTTGGTTCCAACACACACACTTTCTCTGCACATACATGAAGAAGATCCAATACCTGTTGATAGACCAAATAAGGTCCTCAAGCTTCTGTCCAGGCAGGGTTCTTCACACAATTCTTTCACCAATTCTTAATTTAATCTTGCTTAACCTTTTCCATGAGAAACCTTTCAATATATAGGAGAAGGAGGGATGGTTACATGGATGAGGATGATCCCACCAAATCTATAAATGTCAGTAGGATGCCAACCATGTGAATGCCAACTCATTTTCTAGAAGATCCCCTTCTAGAACCTTCGTGACCTCTTCTCCTTTCCAAGCTTAAAAACAGGTTCACACCCTATCTATGGATTAGACTGCGAACATTTCACACCCTAAGTGTGGGTGGCCTGCGAGAATGAGGGATTCTCGCACCCTGTAACATAGGCAGCCTGTGAACTCATCTTAAAAATGTGGTTTTGAAAGAAGACAACAGTCACTTTTCTCAGGCAAAAAGTTCTTGTGGGAGCCTGAACACATCACTTGTAGAGACATCACTGGAGTGACCAAAATCATGTGTAGCAATCTCGTTGATAGAGAGTGAGTTGATTATCCAAACATTGGTCGAGGAGAAAAACCTAGAGGAAGAAGCAATGGAGGTCAAGCGGGTGGAAGAAGGTCGAAACCCTAACACAGAAGGATACCCTAACATAGAAAATCCAAGGATGGTGCACACAGAGGAAAAACATAATGAAGAAGATAGAGAGAAAATAAAATTGGATGAACCCAAGGCAACATAGAAAGTGAGCATAGAACAACCTTTGGAATTCGAAGATATATCGATAAAAAGGATAGCGATGAAGATCAGGACACAAATGAAGAAATAGAAATAGCAGGTCCATCAAAGAAGAAAACAAAGCCAGTGATATGAGTAGTGTGCACACATAAGCATATTTATTTTTCATTGCCCCAAATTCCAGAGTTGGTAATAGTTGTAGAAGACATGATGGGGTTTTTTCCCAAACTGAAATGCATAGATAACGATGTCACATATGTGACTAAGTTTCTTGATCTTGCACAGGAACTTTATATGGAGGAAAAATGGGTAACTATGACAAGAATTCTGATATTATAACCTAAATAGTGGATTGCAGGGATTTATAAATATGGCATCATGAATTTATTATAAATAGCACACTTTTACAGGGGGGAGGATGTCAATGACTGTGTCAAACAACTACTAGAGAGAGTACATGGGGGATTTTTATGGATGGGCAGACCTATCCCAATTGATGTAGAGCTAATTGCAAATATTAGAGGGCTTCCAATAGTTGGAGTGAAGCCTCAACAATATTTAGATGATAAAACTAAGGAAAAGAAAATTGTAGAGGAAGTAAAATCCCAATTTGGCATTGACAGGGGAAGTGGATGCATGATTATAAAAAACATAAATGATCCAACCACAATATTCCCAACAAAGTTGATGGCTTGCAAGTTCTTAAGAAAATTTTGTAAGGAGGAAGCACCAACATGAGTGGTAGCAACAACCACACCATGCACGAAGGGGACAATAATTAGAAGGGCACCATATTTTCTCAACCTATTTTTGGATAATTGCAAAGATGTGCAAGATTCTAGAACATAGTTCCATTATTATTCTCTAGTTATTTTGATAGCCATAGTGCCATGGGAAGAACCGAAATACCCATCCTTCCTTAACAATAGAAGAAAGTGTCGCACAACAAGGTATATAGCCATGTAGAACAATATAGATCCAAAGTAGAGGAACGATAATACCAACATTTTTGGCATGTATCTTGAGGAGATGTAGGATAAGATAATAGCCACATGGAGGATGTCACAAGAAGTGGTGAAGGAGAATAAAGGGACAAAAAATTTCAAAGCATCTAGGCACAACATGTGGATACAATCAAGGATAGACCCCAAGAAGAAATGGTTGAACATGCAGTATTGTGTCACATCAGAAGAAGTACAATGGGTGATAGGGGAATGACCATATCAATGAAAGGTACCAGTGGCTATCAATAAAGGAACAAAGGATAAAGAACAAGAAAAACCTAGATAATCAATTACTCTAGAAACAAATGCTAGGAAATCATCANTACTGAGTTGTATGGATTGTAACTGAGGTTCAAGTTGCAAGCTATGGATCTTGGTGTGACAGTGGTCAATATCACCATTACCAACTTATTATCTAATATGTGTAGCACAGGAACTTGAAGATGAATAATAAAGAAGACAAATCTTTATGGTCGTAGCACAGGGGGGTTGAACCATGGTAAAGTATTGTGTCAATGTGTGGAATGTTTTCCTTTATGATTTTCTATGCTTAACGTTGAATGAATAAATAAATTTTTGAATATGTTAGATTTAATTTATTTTATGTTATTGTAGAATGAATATGATGGTAGAATGATAGATCTATTATATATGAAGTAGAAAAAATGCCTAACATCCCCATGAGTACCACCCCTTCAACGAATGCAGGCATATGGGTCATGTAGTCACCCATAAGCCATATTAAGTGTGACTTCACTGCGCACTCTATGCACATATTTTCCTTCTAGTATCCAGAAGGGTCGATGGTTTATAGGGTTTTGTTGGAGAACTAAGGTAGAACCAAGGGAAACCCATACATCGTATTAGCACCACCATTTTTCTTTCAGTTAGAGTCGATTTTCAATTGGGCTATGGCCCATGTGTCCAAACATGTGAATTCAGGTATGTAACAGTGAAGGGGTCAAAGTCAACAAGTGGCCTATTGGCCCTTGGAAGCGGGAAAGGATGTCAAAGTCAAAACATGCGTAAATGGTATGGGTATGTTGTTCCCAGAGAGTCAGGTCCTGTTAAAAGGTAACCTCTACGTACCCAAGGTCGAGTCAAGTAGTTAATGGAAGTCACTTCAGCAAGTGTAGAAACTATTATCAGCTCATTATGAAGTCCGAGGGATGGAAAAGTTGCGGCGTTCGTATCATGTATGCTTTGCAACCCTTATTGCCTGTACCTTACACATGGGGATGTGGCATGGAAAATCTACAATTTGATTTGAAACATCCACTTGCCATGAATTCACTGTTCCTTTGCACAATTCCTCCTTCCGCCTGATCTGTTATAAATCCCAGAGGTCCTGCACCCATGTTATTCGCAAAATTAGATTCAGGCTATGTCTGTAAGTTTTCTCGTAGGCCCAGGTCGATCAATTTCTCCATCTTGGGCATTCATCTGATCCACTGTGCATAAGATAAATAATGGTCGCACCATGGAAACCTATCAAAGCATAAATAAGGGCCCGTGAAGTGACAAAATTGCCATACCCAAACCCCAAAGTGATTGGTATTCATTCTCACTCACAACAGGCATCCCCAAGGATAAAACACGGATTTTTCCTTTACCCACGGGAATGAAAAAATTACACTATGCAGAACTTGGAGTGGAAGGAACTACGTAGGAAGGAAGGAAAGTGGAAGCCCTATCTCCCCAACAACAGATACCCCAGAGAAGGGGTAGACCAAGGAAGAACAAGGAAGCTAGGGAAAATTGAATCTCACATGAACTGCGCGCACAACTAATCACTGAACAACTACTTATGCACGTTGTTTGCCTGGAGCCTTTGGAAGGTACCAACTGAGAAAGTGGGAGAAGAATGAGGAGGATGGATGTTGCGGGTACAAATGATCAAGAGACATATCAGCAGCTGAAACAAGTGAAGCTATCCATCGCCAAGTTGTACCAAGATAACATGGAGCTGAGACAACAGTTGGCGACAAAGGCCATGAAATCATTCACAACAAAAGGTTGCGAAGGGAGCATGACATGGCTAAAAAGACAGCTTAGTGAGGTGCAAGATGCAATTGTAAAGCTACATGAAGCATAGTGGCTGGTAGAAGAAAGGTATGCCAAACACTCCAAAGAATCTGAAGCGGCCACAGAGATAGCCCGCGGATCCCTCGCCAACGAGTAGAAGAAACAAGATTATCATATTTTGTTCCTATATTCGCAAATAGAAGGAAAATATTGACAGTTTTGAGCGAGACATCGCCCAAGACATTTTTCCATTTTAATAATGTCTGTGACTATCTACAAGCACTCACCTCACTCACTTCTCCCAACAAATGAGTGTGCGACAAAAAATCAAAGCCACTACATCAGACATCAGGACTCTGACAAACACTTTTTCCCCAGATATATGGTCGAAGGAAAACATTGACACATCATACCCCATGATGATACCTGATCGATAATCGAATCCCCATGGTGGATTAGAAACAATCATGATGTAGCCAGATGTATTCTTTCTTTATTTTTGGAAAACTTCATGCGAAGAGTTTTGTAACGCAAAACAAGCAGTCTCGTAGTTTGTAGAGATAGCAGTTAGAAGAGTAGGGTAGCCTAAGAGGCACCCTCATTTATATATTTGATATTTTTTATGTAAACTAGGTTGGTTGTAAAATTTAGTATAGACAACATCTATTGAATGTAATTTGAGTTCGTTTGATTTTTAATGCAAAAGTCCTATAGTTTGATTAAAATATTTTAGTTGTAGCAGTTGGATGTATTTTTTTCCCTTCATTGTGTATGTACTTCATGTTTTATTTATTCATAAAATTTTCTATCTAACTCCGAATGAATTTTCGAACCTGTGGATTTGTTGTGCAGCACCCCTTGTTCATGCCATTTAGACAAAATGTATTTCCTCTAAAATTTAACTCTAAATTCATCCTTAGCGGTGCTCCGAGTTTCTTTTTGTGTTTTTCGCCCCCCCTCACTCAATGATTTCACATTGAAGATTATTGTTGTCTTAGCCTTTATCCTCTCAATATCAATCATCGAGTCATATGTTTCCATCATTTCCTCGAATCAACTCCATAGCCTGAGGTCTTACTAACTTACGCCAATGAAACCATAATTTATTATCTGACAGTGTTAAATCTATCCACAACTTTAAATCCATATCCTCTGCTGAGACTGCGTCTCCCGAGAGAGCCCTCTCCAGATCCAAAAGGCTAGATTCAAGTCTCAAAGTTGGTTGAAAAATTTAGCTCTTCTGTCTGTCTATCAGCTAAACAAATTTATAGAGTAATAACATTTTGGCATCATTGTCGGGGATGACACTCAATAGATTTTCCCTGGGAAAATGACTAATAATATAGTTTTCCCCTAAGGGTAATAGAGGGACAAATATATTTACCGGTTGAAACCTTTAATCCAACGACTCCAGTCAAAAATACTAGTAGCATCAAGTAGCGTAGTTCAGGAACCTTGGCTCCGAAGATGATATATACTAGAGAAAATCCTAACCCAAACCCTACAAAGCTTGTGTATGACCCCGAGAAAAATATGCACAAGACTAGAGATCAAGCGTTGAACCCATTCTATTACCTAGAAAAAATTATGTCCTTACTAAAATATGATGCACAAATCATTGAAGACCTTGATTTTGATGATTTGTTCGAGCAAACCCTGTTCAGGTCCAAGTCAGAAACCAGCTTCGATGAGATAGTTTTCAACCAAAAGAGATTCCAAGCCCTGATATCAAATAGTATCCCTGAAATCCCAATCCCTCCTAGAGCCATGGCCGCCAGATTCACCCCCCTCATTCTGCACGTCCAACTGCATGATTTTCCCCAAAATTATAGCTAGGGGATTAAGCTCTACGATGCTAAAGGGAACGTTTCATCCCAGAAACATTTGTACTGGTTCAACAATTTTATCGACCTGGAAGAGGTAGATTACACAGACACAAAAATGAGGTTGTTCCAGAGTTTTGTGGGGGAGGTGAAGAAGTGGTTCAAATCCCTACGACCAACAAGTATTCAAGACTTCTCCATGTTCGAAAAATCTTTCATCAATAGATGGGGAGACAAGAAAAATCCTTTATAGTTATTAACGTAGTACAATAATATGAATAAGGTGCCAGAGGAGACACTACAAGAATTCTTAGCCTGCTTTATGAAGGTTTATAACTCGATTCCCATAAAAGTTTAGCCACTTCCCGGGGTTGTGTAGTAGCAGTACACCGACTCCTTCGACAACTATTTCACACTGCTATTGAGAGAAATAAGATCAAAAAACCTAGACGCGATAATGAGCAATACAATCGAAGTCAAGGTAAATATTATGACATCTGGGAAGATCATACAGAGATTCAAAAATGGTGATAAGAAGCCCCAAGGAGATGCACATTCATCGACATCGAGACCCATGGATGAAAAATTTGACTTAATGATGAGAGCCATGGAGAAGCTAATGGAGAAAATGTATGTGGGAAATAGACCCATTGCCTGAGAACAACAGGACCCCTAGCCCAGGAATCAAAACCTCAGGATGGGTCAAGTCCCTCAGATCAGATAGAGGGAAGAAAGGGAGCAGAGAGATCAAGGTGACCAGTAGAGAAGGCCTCCATTTCAAAAAAACTACGTGGATGAAGAATTCGATGAGATGTTCGAAGAACAAATGCATTGTTGCGATGACAAGAAACCACATGTGTTTTTGACAAAGAGTGAACATCATCGGTACATGAGAAGAAACAATGATTTACAGATTGATATGAATGACACATGGATTGGGGAAACTGATGACGCACTGTCCTGGGAGACAAAAGAGTTCAGAAAATTTATCATAACTCTATCATGTAATTTCAGAAAAGATATAACCTCAGGAGCAAGGAAGTGTCTAGCGAGCCTCAGTATATGAATCGCATAAGGAAACCTCTGGTGGACACTCCTTCCACAAGCCAACCAAAGCCAGACAATGTGACCAAGGATGTGACGGAGAAGGCAAAGTCGAAGGAAGAGGCCCTATGGAAAACTCCGGAAGAAAGCCTAGAAGGAAGTGGAAAAGAGGTAGAGAAAGTCTGTCCCCCTTTTAAATTTGAGCATGAAATGGATAAAATCAAAATCTTTGTCCCATTCAATGAACTTATTAGAAAGGGAGAATATTAGGAACAAATTATTAAAATGTTGAAAATGGGAGGGACCCCTGATACTTTGAATATCCAAGCCGATCATCCTGCTATTCTATTTCGTCCACACGTTGAGGAGACAAGTGATACTTACAACCTGCGTCTATTCTACGTCAGTCTAAAGTTTCATGACATGACCCTACATAATTCCATGCTAGATTTTGGCACATCGCACAACCTAATGCCAAAGGTGATCATGGATGAATTGGGTTTGGATATCACCAGGCCCTACAAGGATCTCTTCTCTTTTGATTCAAGGAAATTCAAGTGCTTGGGTCTCATCAAGGACTTGGTCATGTCATTGGCCCCAATCCCTTCAAAGAACATGGTTATGGACATAGTCATGGCAGACATACCCCCTAAGTTTGGCATTTTGTGTTCCAGATCGTGGGATGCAAAGTTAAAGGGGACCTTGCAAATGGACATGTCATACGTCACCATCCCTATCTTTGACTAGGACAGATAGTTGTACAGATAAGTGTTGTTGAAATACATGGTGAGAAATAAGAGGCAGCTAAATAACCAAACAATATACTCCATCGACACAAAGGTTGGTTCTTCTATATTCTACAATGACTTGAGTTTTGAAGAAGAAGATTCGACAACCATCGTGACAATTGATGAGGAAACCGTGCAGAAATCAACAGAGTGTGTCGACATGGAGGACTGTGCGGAAAATGGGATATGGAACATGAGTTTCAATGGTGTGGTCAATAAACAAGGGGTTGGGGTCGGCGTATGGGTAATCCCCCCAGAAGTGGGAACAATGTTGTGCTTATACAAGATCGCGTTCGAATGCACAGACATCATGGTTTAGTATGAGGCATTGATATTGGGCCCGAAGGTGCTGAAAGAACTAGGCATAGAGAAGATAACAGTGTGCAGAGACTCTAAACTGGTCATAAAATAGGTTAAAGGTGTATATAAAACAAATCACCCTAGTCTGAGGGCATACAATAACTTGGTGTTGTACCTCCTCGAGGAATTTTCAGAGTATGACATATCTGCTATCCCGAGGGAGAAAAATCAAATCATTGATGGATTGGCCACCTCAGACTTAGTTTTTAAAATCCACATCTTCCCAAACAAAAAATACGAGATTGAAGTCAAACATAGGCCGACAGTGCCTGATAATATAAAATAGTGGCTGGTGCTTGAGGACGACAAGTAGGTGGAAAGATTTCTTCAGATGAGCGATGAGTTCTCTAACACAAACATTGATGACGAATGTTGTTGCGATGAAGATGGGAGCGTGTATGTGCACAGTAATGACAACCCTTTCCAGAACCATATCACGGGAAGCGACATAATACAACTTAAAAATAACATCATTACGGAGGGGTTAGTGTCGTTGGAAAAGTTGTTTGACGAAAATGACATGGCTGAAAATACCAAGATCACTGCAAGCGAAGAGGACATGGAATAATGCAACATCGGCAATGAGGAGAACCTGAAAATGATAAAATTATCAAAAAAACTCAGTCCAGAGGTAGAGAAAGACTATGTTAAGCTCATGAGGGATTTCCTCGATGTCTTCACATGGAGTTATGATGATTTGAAGGTGTATGACACTAAAGTAATCCATCATGTCATCCCTCTCAGAGAAGACCAGAAGCCATTCAAACAGAAGCTGCGATGGATAAATCCCTACTACTATCATTGATCAAGAAGGAGGTAAGGAAACTATTCGAAGCTAAGATTATCGTTTCTTTAAGATTCTCGAAATGGGTAGCTAATTTGGTACCTATAAGAAAGAAGAGCGATGATATACGACTGTGTGTGGAATTCATTTTCCTTGGAGCATACAATCATCGACGTGATGTTGCAGAAAGACGAAAAAAGCTTCAAGAAGCCTATATCTTATTTAAGTAGGACACTGTGAGATGCTCGACTAAGGTACGACATTATGGAAAAACAAGCATATGCCTTAGTGAAAGCCTTGAATTAGTTCAGGACATACATATTGCACTCCCACGTTATTTCTTATGTGCCCAACTAAGCAGAAAAAACTAATCAAGGGTCAGGGCCTTGCGAAGCTAATGGTGTAGTCAGACTGTGATGGCATGGGAATAAATTTCATCGTCGATCTGTCAGAGAGCCCTCAATAAGAAATGACTATGCAGGTGTCCCAAGAGTTATTTGATTCATCGTGGTATGCATATATCATCTATGTGTTGAAGAATCTTCAGGCCCGTCTGGTCGTAAGTAAGACTAAGTCCATATTTCTTAAGATTAAAGTGGTTAATTTCTACATCCTGCATAACTCACTCTACTGGAAATATCTTGGGGGAATGTTGCTGATTTGTTTGTTGGTGAATGATGTGAAGTGATCCACAAAATAATTTGACAAGGGAGACTACAGGGGACACCATTACTGGAAAACCATCTTGCACAAAATACTCATGGTGGGTTATGATTGGCCTACAATCTTCAAAAACGTGTACAAAGAAGTCTCCAGTTGTCATGAATGTCATATTTTCGACGGGAGAAGAAAGTTGCAACCTCTGCCACTAAAGTCGATCTCAGTTGAGGCACCGTTCATGTAGTGGGGTTTGGATTTCAATAAAAAATGAATCCACCATCCTCGGCACAACGCAAATGGATACTCACGGCCACCGACTGCTTCACGAAATGGATAGAAGCGATCCCCATGAACCAGGCTACCGATGCATTCATCATCCAATTCCTAGAGAAAAACATCTTGTCGAGGTTAGGATGCCCCATCAATATCATAAAAGAAAATGTGGCCACATTAAATTCTAAGAGGATGGAAAATTTTTGTCAGGATTACAATATAACCCTGGGACATTCTACGACGTAGTACCCACAAGGAAACGGATTAGCAGAATCCTTGAATAAAAGCCTATCCAGGACCATCAAAAATATCCTGCAAGACAATAAGAAAGATTGACATAAAATGATTATCTATATGCCATGGGAAGACCGAGTTACCCCCAAGAAGTCCATCTCAATGTCACCTTGCCAAACACAGATGAAATTTTCCCTAATACACTGGGGTTTTCCATTAGAAAATTGTTGCAAGAGTAGGAGGCCGAGCCAAATGACGCACATAGAAGAATAAATCAATTGGTTCACACAAAACATATGAGGGAACAAGTGTACAATAGATCACAACTCCACCAGGAAAATATGAAGAAATCCTTTGATAAGTGTTCCAAGCCAGAGGATTTTTGGTTGGGTGATCTAGTGTTGAGATGGGACATGAGAAATGAGGTCAAAGGAAAGAATGGAAACTTCAATAACCTATGTATGGGTCCATTCAAAATCAATGCACATTGAGGAAATAATGCTTATTTTATGAAAGAATTGAATGGGGAGAGCATTGATTAGGGGCCTGTAAATGACAAGTTCCTCAAACATTATCTGATGAAATAAATTTTGTTTAAGTCATTTGTATTTGTAAATAGTCATTTTATTTTTTGTGTCAAGTCAGTAGGTCAGTAGAAAATTGAAGCCCAAAGTGAAGGCCCTGAGTTTTATGCTGAGTCTTTTAGAAACTGCGTCGATAGTTTAGGTTGTGTCATGTTTTTCATATTTCATTGTCAAAGAGTCAAAATAAGGCCCAATGGTTAGGCACCTAGTCCACTTTTATTTTCTACCTCGGAGGGAGGATAGCAACCCTATTAGATCCAATTGTTAGCACTACCATTTTTCTTTTAGTTAGAGTCAGTTTTCAATCGAGCTATGGCCCATGTGTCCAAACATGTGAAGTGAGGTACGCAATAGTGAAGGGATTGAAGTCATCAAGTGGCATGTTGGACCTTGGAAGCGGGAAGGGATGTCAGATTCAAAACATGCGTAAATGGTGTGGGTATGTTGTTCTGAGAGAGTTGGGTCCTGTTAAAAGGTAACCTCCATGTGCCCCAGGTCGAGTCAAGTAGTTAATGGAAGTTGCTTCGCCAAATGAAGAAACTATTATCATCTCATTATGAAGGCCGAGGGAATGAAAAAATGCAACGTTTGTATCATGTATGCCCTACATCCATTATCGCCTATACCTTACACACGGGGATGTGCCATGGAAATTATGCAATTTGATTCGAAACATCCAGTCACCATGAATTCATTGTTCCTTGGCACGATTCCTCCTTCCTCTTGATTTGTTATAAGTCCCAGAGGGCCTTCACCCATGTTATTCACAAAATCAGATTTAGGATTTGTCTATAAGTTTTCTTGTAGACCCAGGTCGATCAATTTATCCATATTGGGCATTCGTCGGATCCACCATGCTCAAGATAAATACTGGTCGCACCATGATGACCTATCAAAGAATTAATAAGGGTGTGTGAGGTGACATAATATCCATACTTGAACCCCAAATTGATTGGGATTCATTCTCACTCACTATAGGCATCCCCAAGGATAAGAGAGGGATTTTTCTTTTACCCACGGGAATGAAGACATCACACTGTGCAGAAGTTGGACTGGAAGAAACTACACAGAAAGGAAGGATAGTGGAATCCCTGTCTCCCCAACAATAACTACCTCAGAGAAGGTGCAGACCAAGGAAGAACAAGGAAGCTAGGGAAACTCGAATCTCAGATGAGCTGCATGCATGACTGATCATTGAACAATTACTTATGTGTGTCATATGCCTAGAGACTTTGGAAGGTACTAGCCATGAAAGTGGGAGTAGAATGAGGATGATGGATTCCATCGGTACAAATGATCAAGAGACATATCAGTAGATAAAACAAGTGAAGCTAGCCATCGTTGAATTGTACCAAGATAACAGGGAGCTGAGACAATAGCTGGAAACAAAGACGACGTAAGCATTAGCGGAACAAGGTCGTGAAGGGAATGTGACGTGGCTAAAAAGACATCTCAGACAGGTGCAGGACACAATTGTACAGTTGCATGAAGCATAGTGGCTAGCAGAAGAAAGGTATGCCAAACACTCCAGAGAATGTGAAGCGGCCGCGGAGATAGCCCGCGCAGCTCTCGCCAGCGAGAAGAGGAAACAATATTAGCAGATTTTGTTCCTGTATTTGCAGACAGAAGGAAAATATTGACAGTTTTGAGGGAGACATCATCCAAGACATTTTTCCATTTTAATAACAGCCGTGATTGTCTACAAGCACTCGCCGCATGCACTTCCCCCAACAAATGAGCACGTGACAGAAAATCAAAGTCGTTACAACAGAAAGCGGGACTATGACAAACACTTGTCCCCCATATATTTGGTCGAAGGACAACATTGACACATCATTCACCATGATGATAATTGATTGATAAACGAATCCCTGTGGAAGATTACAAACAATCATGATGTAGCTAGATGTATTCTTTGTCTATTTTTGGAAAACTTCATGCGAAGGGTTTTGTAACACAGAACATTCACTCTCCTAGTTTGTAAAGATAGAAATTAGAAGATTAGGGTAGCCCAAGCGACGCCCTCGTTTATATATTTGATAATTTTGATGTAGGCTAGGTTGGTTGGAAAATTTAGTATAGACAATGTCTATTGAATGTAATTTGACTTCATTTGAGTCTTAATGCAAAAGTCCTCTAGTTTGATGAAAAGATTCTAATTGTAGTAGTTAGATGTATTGTTTTCCCTTCCTTGCATATGTACTTCCTATTTTATTTATTCATATATTTTTCTATCTAACTCGAAACAAATTTTCGAACCTGTGTATTCGATGTGCAGCTCCCCTTGTTTGCGCCATTTAGGAAAAATGTATTTCCTCTAAAATTTAAATCTGAATTCATCCTCAGCGGTGCTCCGAGTTTCTTTCTGTGTTTTTCTCCCCACCTCACTCAACAATTTAACACTGAATATTGTTTCTCTCTTAGCCTTTATCCTCTCAATCTCAGTCACCAAGTCATTTGTTTCCATTGTTTCCTTGAATCGAGTCCATAGCCTGAGGGGGTTTGTTCCAAAACTAAAATTCATAGCTCATGATGTCACAGAGGTGACTAAGTTTCTTGATCTTGTGTAAGAACATTATATGGAGAACAAAGGGGTAACTACGACAAGAATTCTAATATTATAACCTAAACAGTGGATTGTAAGGATTTATAACTATGTCATCATGAATTTATTATAAATCCCACACTTTTACATGGGGGAGGATGTCAATGCCCACATCAAACAACTATTAGAGAGAGTACATGGAGGATTTTTATGGATCTACAGACCTGACCTAATTGATGTAGAACTAATTGCAAATATTATAGGGCTTCCAAAAGTTGGAGTGAATCCTCAA
>JZKD02S1657911.1:129909-145194 GCA_000966675.3 Picea glauca
TTTCCCATAAAGTTAGATTTACTTTATTACATAATTCCTTGATCATATGTATAGATTAGCTATTGGATATATTATTTGCTTTCACTTTGGTTGGTTTGTGCTGTTTTGATTTTGAATGCACGAGAGCGCTGGAGCGAAGCAGGAGCAACAAATATTAAGGAAGTGATTACGAGGTATGTCTCTTATTCTCACTTCCAATTTAATTCAATAGTTAGATCTAGGGAAAGCGATATATTCTGTCCCGTTTTGTTCTAGATCCAGGTGGATCTAGGGAGATTAGTCTGTGTCCGCACTCATGAATTTATCCATTAACACTACTGACTTGACACAAAAAATAAAACTACTATTTACAATGACAAATGACTTAAAAATAATTTATTTCATCAAATAATGTTTGAGGAACCTGTTGTTTACAGGCCCCCAATCAACGCACTCCCCATTCATTTTTTCTAGAAAATAAGAATTATTTTCGCGATGTGCACCGATTCTTAATGGACCCATCCACAGGTTATCAAACTTTCTATGCTTTACTTTGTCCTAATTTCTCTCATCCCATCTCAACACTAGAACACCCAACCATAAATCCTCTAGCTTAGAACACTTGCCAAAGGCTTTCTTCATATTTTCCTGGTGGAGTTGTGATCGATTGTACACTTTTTCCCTCATTTGTTGTGAATGACCTAGCTAATTTATTCTTCTATGTGCGTCATTTGGCTTGGCCTCCTACTCTTGCAATATTTTTTTGACGGGCAACCCCAGTGTAGTACGGAAAATTTCGTTTGCGCTGTATACAATCTGGAAAGGTGACGTTGAGATGGACTTCTTGGTGGTAACCCGGTCTTCCCACAACGCATAGATAATAGTTTTATGCCAATCTTTCTTATTGTATTTCAGGAGAATTTTGATGATCCTAGTTAGACTTTTATTCGAGGATTTTGGTAACCCATTTCCTTGTGGGTAGTACATTGTAGAATTCCCCAGGGTTATATTGTAATCCTGCATAAAATTTTCCATCCTCTTAGACTTGAATGCAGCTGGATTGTCTGTTATGATATTGATGGGGCATCTGAATCTCGACAAGATGTTTTTCTCCAGGAATTGGATGATGGCTGCATCGGTAGCTTGCTTCGTGGGAATTGCTTCTATCCATTTAGTAATGTAGTCAATGGTTGTGAGTATCCATTTCTGTTGCGCTGAGGATGGAAGATTTATTTTCCCTATGAAATCCAAACCCCACTACATGAACAGTGCCTCGAATGAGATCGAATTTAGTGGCAGAGGCTACGGATTTATTCTCCCGTCGAAAATATGACATTCATGGAAGCTAGAGACTTATTTTTACACGTCTGCAAAGATTGTAGGCCAATAGTAACCTACCCTGATTATTTTGTGCATGGTGGTTTTCCAATAATGGGGTCCCCCATAGTCTCCCTTGTGAAATTCTTATGTGGCTCACTTTGCATCATTATCTAGCAAGCATCTCAACAGCATTCCCCCAGGATCTTTCCAGTAGAGTGAGTTGTCCAAGATGTAGAACTTAACCACTTTAAGCTTGAGAAATATGGCCTTAGTCTTACTTATTCCTGGAGGGGCCTGGAGATTCTTCAACACATAGATGATATATGCATACCACGATGAATCGATGAACTCCTGGGACACCTGTGTAGTCATTTCTTCTTGAGTGCTCTCTGAAATATCGACAATGAAATTTATTCCCATAGCATTGCAGTCTAACTGCGCCATTATCTTCGTGAGGCCTTGAACCTTAATTACTTTTGTTGTCTTAATCTCTAGGTCATATTCCAACATGGCCACTATCCATTTTCCTCTCCTCCCTTCAGGATCGAGATGAGTCAGGATATCCTTAATTGAATTGTTGGGAACATAAGCAATAACGTGGGAGTGAAATATATATGTCCTGAACTCCTTCAAGGATTTCACTAAGGCATATGCTTGTTTTTCCATAGTGGCATACCTTAGTGGAGCATCTCGCAACATTATGTTGAAATAAGCTATAGGCTTCTCAAAGCTCTATTCATCTTTCTACAATAGCACGCCAACGATTGTATGCTCCATGGAAAATGAAAATAGGATGAAATCTTTCGCGAAGTCTGGACTGGCTAGCATAGGAGCTCTAGTTAATGCCACCTTGATATCTTCAAATGAATTCTTTTCTTCCAAGTTCCACTTGATCTCATTTCCCTTTCTGAGCATACAATTGATATGATTTATAATCTCTGCCATGTTCGGGATGAATCTCCTAAAGAAGTTTACTTTTCCTAGGAAGGATTGCACTTCCTTTTTATTGCGCGGAGTGCCGATTTCCAGGATTCCTTCAACCCTGATGGGGTATATATTAATTCCTTCCTTCAAGATAATATTTCCCAATAGATTCCCTTCTTCCACCCCAAAATGTTAATTATTTGGATTCATTGATATGATGAACTTCCTGCACTTCTCAAAAACTTTCTTAAGATGCTTGAGGTGTTGTTCATCAAAGGCAGAGTATATCGTGATGTCATCTAAATATATCACAATTAACTTTTCCTTTTCGTCGGAAAACACGATATCCATTTCCCTCTGGAAAGTATCTCCAGTGTTCATCAGGACAAAAGGCATCTTGGCATACATGAACGTTCCCCAGGGGGTTGTGAAATTTGTTTTTCTCTATTGTATGGGTGGACCATGATCTGATTATACCCCGAAAAACTGTCCAGCATGGACATCTTCTGGGACACCATCACCTTTTGCTAGATATTGTCCATTTTAGGGAGAGGTTAGTGGTCATTTAGAGACACTTTGTTTAAGTTTTGGAAGTACAAACACAGTCATATCTCATTTCTCTTCATTCTTATAGGTACCAAATTAGCTACCCATTTCGAGAATCTTAAATAAACGATAATATTAGCTTAGAATATTTTCTTTACCTTCTTCTCAATCAATGACAGTAGCAGTGGTTTTATCCATCGCAGCTTTTGTTTGAACAGCTTATGGTCCTCTTTGAGAGGGATGACATGCTAAATTACTTTAGTGTCATACAACTTCAAATCCTCATAACTCCATGCGAAGATGTTGGGAAAATACCTCATGAGATTAACGTATTCTTTCTTGACCTATGGATTGAGTGTTTTCGATAATTTTATCATTTTTAGGTTATCCTCAATCCTGATGTTGCATTATTCCATGTCCTCTTCACTTGCAGTGATCTAGGAATTTTTAGCCACATCATTTTCGTTAAACATCTTTTCCAGCGGCACTAACCCCTTCTGAATGATGTTATTTTTTAGTTGTATTATGTCCCTTCCCGTGATCTGGTTCTGGAAAGGGTCGTCATTATTGCACGCATCCACAGTCCAATACTCATCACAACAACATTCGTCATCAATGTTTGTGCTAGCGAATGTGTCGCTCATATGAAGAAATCTTTCCACCTGCTTGTCATCCTCAAACACTGGCCAATATTTTATATTATCAGGCACTGTCGACCAGTGTTTGACTTCAATATCATATTTTTTAATTGGGAAGATGGGTATTTTAAAAGCCGAGGCTGAGGTGGCCAACTCATCGGTGATTTTATTTTTCTCCCTCGATATAGCAGATATGTCATACTCTGAAAATTCCTCGAGGTGTTCCAACGCCAAGTTTTTGTATGCCCTCATCCTGGGGTGCCTTTTTTGATATACGCCTTTAAAATGGTTTATGACCAGTTCGAAGTCTTCACACACTTTTTTCCTCCTTGTGCCTAATTATTTCAACACTTTCAGGCCCAGAATCAATGCCTCATACTTGACCATGTTGTTTTTGCATTCGAACATGAGCTTGTATGAGTGCATCTTTGTGCCCACTTTAGGGGGGATTACCCATACGCCAACCCCAACCCCTTCTTTGCTGACTGCATCATCAAAACTCATGTTCCATATATCGTTTTCGACATGGTCCTTTGATTTGGCACACTCTACTTCTTTCCACATGGTTTCCTCATCAGTTGTCACGATGGTTGTTGAATCTTCTTCTTCAAAACTCAAGTCATTGTAGAATATATAAGAACCAACCTCAGTGTCGATGGAGTATATGGGGTGGTTATTTGGCTACATATTGTTTCTCACCATGTATTTCAACAACACTTCTCTATACAATTGTCTGTCCTAGCCAAATATAGGGCTGGTGGAATATGACATATCCATTTGCAAGGTCCCCTTTAACTTTGTAGCTCAAGATATGGACATGATGATGCCAAACTTAGGGGGTATGTCTGCCACGACTATGTCCATAACCATGTTATTTGAAGGGATTTGGGCCAATGAAATGACCAATTCCTTGATGAGACCCAAGCACTTGACTTTCCTCGAATCAAAAGAGAAAATATCCTTGTAGGGAATGGTGATATCAAAACCCAATTCATCCATGATCACCTTTGACATGAGGTTGTGCGACGCACCGTAATATAGCATGAAATTGTGTATGGTCATGTCATGAAAATTTAGACTGATGTAGAATGGAGGAACATCCTTAGTATCACTCATATCCTCAACGCGCAAACCAAACAGAGTAGTAGGGTGATTGTCTTGTATATTCAAAGTATCGGGGGTCCCACCCATTTTCAACATTTTAATAATATGTTCCTGATTCTATCCCTTTCTAATAAGTTCATTGAAAGGGACAAAGATTTTGATTTTATCCATTTCATGCTCAAAGTTAAAAAGGGGACAGACTTTCTCTACCACTTTTTCACTTTCTTCTCATCTTGCTTCCAGAGCTTTCTTTAGGGCCTCTTCCTTTGACTTTTCCTTCTCCCTCCCATCCTTGGTCGCATTGTCTAGCTTCGATCGGCTTGTGGAAGGAGTGTTGACCGGAGGTTTCCTTATGAGATTCGTCTGCTGAGGCTCGGAAGATGCTTCCTTTCTCCTGAGGTTGTATCTTTTTTGAAACTGGGTAATAGCGTTCTAATAACTTTTTCTGAACTCTTTTATCTCCCAAGATAGTGCATCATCAATTTCCCCAATCCATGCGTCATCTGTATCCATCATAAAATCATTGTTTATTCTCATGTACCGATCATGTTCATGCTTTGTCAAAAACACGCAAGGGTTCTTGTCATCGTAGCAATGATTTTGTTCTTCGAACATATGGTTGAAATCTTCATCCACGTAGTTTTTTGAAATGAAGACCTTGTCTGCTGGTCTCCTTGATCTCTCTACTCCCTCTGTTCCCTCTATCCAATCTAAGGGACTTGAACCCTCCTGAGGTTCTTATTCCTATTTTGGGTGTCCTGTTGTTCCAGGGTAGTGAGTTGGTTTCCCACAAATATTTTCTCCATTATCTTCTCCATGGTTCTCATCATTAAGTCAAATTTTTCATCCATGGATCTCGATGTCGATGGATGTGCGTCTCCTTGGGGATTCTTATCGCCTTTGTTGAATCTCTATCTGATCTTCCCAGACACCATCATATTTACCTTGACTTTGATCCCATTTCTCATTATCATGTCTAGGTTTGTTGATATTCTTTCTCTCAATAGCAGTGTGAAATCATTGTCGAAGGATTTAATGTATCGCAACTATGCAGCCCCAGGAGGTGGATGAACTTCTGTGGGAATAAATTTATAAACCTTCATAAATCGGGCTGAGAATTCTTGCACTGCCTCCTCTGACAGATTCTTCATATTATTATACTGCGTTAACAATTGTAAGGGGTTCTTATTGTCTCCCCATCTATTGATGAAAGATGTTTCGAATGCGGCAAAGTCTTGAATACTTGTTGGTCGTAGGGATTTGAATCACTTCCTCACCTCCCCTGCAAAACTCTGCATGAAAAACTTCATTTTTTCATCTGCGTAATCTACCTCTTCCAGGTCGACGAAATCGTTGAACCAGTCCAGATGTTTTTGGGCTGAAGCGCTCCCTTCACCATCGTAGAGCTTAATCCCCTGACTATAATTTTGGGGAAAATCATACAGTTGGATGGGCTGAATGAGAGGGGTGAATCTGACAGCCATGGCTCTAGGAGGGCTTGGTATTTGAGGGATATTATTTGATATCAAGGATTGGAATCTCTTCTCTTTGAAAACTATCTCATCCAAGTTGGTTTTCGACTTGGACATGAACACATTTTCCTCAAAAAATTCATCAAACTCAAGGTTATCAATGATTTGAGCATTGTCTTTTGGTAAGGACATAATTTTGTCCAGGTAATATAACAGGTATGGTGCTTTCTCTCTAGTCCTGCGTAGAATTTTCCCGGGGTCGTACACAGGCTTTGTAGGGTTTGGGTCAGGATTTTCTCTGGTATAGATCATCTTCGGAGCCATGGATCCTAAACTATGCTACTTGATTCTATTGGTATTTTTGACTAGAGTCACCAGGGTAAAGGTTTCATCCGGTATATATTTTTTTCCCTCTGTTACACTCAGGGGTCAAACTACAACGTTAGTCATTTTCCCAAGGAAAATCTATTCAATTTCATCCCCAAAAAAAATGCCAGAATGTTAGCACTCTTTAAATATATTCCGTTGATAGACAGACAACATAGGTAACTTTTTCAACCAACTTTGAGACCCGAAACTAGACTTTCAGATCTGGAGAGGGCTCTCGCAGGAGACACGTTCTTAGCACGGGATATAGCTTTAAATTTGTGGCTAGATTTAACACTACCAGATAATAAATTTTGGTTTCATTGGCATAAGATAGTAGGACCTCGGGCTATGGAGTTGATTCTAGGAAATGATGGAAACAAATGACTCGGTGACATAGCTTGAGAGGATAAAGGATAAGAGAGAAATAGTCTTCAGTGTAAAATCGTTGAGTGAGGTGAGGAGAAAAACATAGAAAGAAACTCAGAGCACTGTTGATGATGAATTCGAAGTTAAATTTTAGAGGAAATACGTTTTGTGTAAATGGCGCGAACAAGGGGTGCTGCACAATGAATCCATAGGTTCAAAAATTCATTCTGAGTTAAATAGAAAAATATATGAATAAAGAAAATAGGAAGTACATACACAAGGAAGTGAAAAAAATACATCCAACTGCTACAAATAAAATCTTTTCATCAAACTACAGGACTTTTGCATTAAGCTTCAAACGAACTCAAATTACATTCAATAGACGTTGTCTATACTAAATTTTCCAACCAAACTAGCTTACATCTAAAAGATCAAATATATAAATGAGGGCACCTCTTGCGCTACCCTACTCTTCTAACGGTTATCTCTATAAACTGGGAGACTGAATGTTCTGCATTACAAAACTCTTTGCATGAATTTTTCCAAAAGTAGAAAAATAATACATCTGGCTACATCATGATTATTTGTAATCCTCCATGAGGATTTAGTTATCGATCAGGTATCGTCATGGGGAATTATGTGTCCTATTTTCATTCAACCCAATATCTAGGGGACAAGTGTTTGTTAGAGTCCCCCTATCTGCTGTAACGGATTTGATTTTCTCTCATGCGCTCATTTTCTAGGAGAAGTGCATGTAGCGAGTGGTTGTAGATAATCATGACCATTATTAAAATGGAAAAATGTCTTGGGTGATGTCTCCCCAAAAAATGTCAAGATTTTCCTTCTGTCTATGAATACAGGAATGGACTCTGCTAATATTGTTTCTTCTTCTCACTGGCGAGAGCTGCGCGGGCTATCTCTGTGGCTGCTTCACATCTTATGGAGTGTTTGGCATACCTTTCTTCCACCAGCTGTTGTGCTTCATGTAGTTGTGAATATCGTATCATGAACCTCTCTGAGTTGTCTTTTTATCCACATCACGTTCCCTTCGCAACCTTGTGCTATTGATGGTTCCGTGGTATTTATCACCAGTTGTTGTATGAGCTCCTTGTTCTCTTAGTACAGTTCGATGATGGCTAGCTTCACTTGTTTCATTTGTAGAGATCTCTCTTGATCATTTGTACCCATGTCATTCATCCTCCTCATTCTTCTCCCACTTTATCGACAGGGACCTTCCAAAGCCTCCAAGAGGATGAAACGCATAAGTAATTGTTCAACGATTGATCGTGCATGTAGCTCATCTAAGATTCGAGTTCCCCCAACTTCATTGTTCTTCCTTGGTCTGTCCCTTATCCAAGGTATCTTCCATTGGGGAGATAAGGATTCCATTGTCCTTCCTTCCTACGCAATTCCTTCGACTCCAAGTTATGTATGATGTGATGTCGTCATTCCCATGGGTAAAGGAAAAAACCCTTTTTTGTCCTTGGGGATGCCTGTTGTGAGTGAGAATGAATCCCAATCACTTTTGGGTTCAGGTCTGATGATTTTTCACTTCTTGCACCCTTATTTATTCTTTGAGAGGCTTCCATGGAATGACCAGTATTTATCTTTCACCTAGTGGATCCGACAAATGCCCAAGATGGAGAAATCGATCGACCTGGGCCTATGAGAAAACTTATAGACAGAGCCTAAATCTGATTTCACGAATAACATGGGTGCAAGACCTATGGGATTTATAAAAAATCGAGCTTAAGGATGAATCGTGCCAATGAATAGTGAATTCATGCTGAGTGGATGTTTCGAATCAAATTGCATATTTTCCATGGAACATCCACGTGTGTAAGGTACATACGATAAGGGTTGTAGGGCATACAAGATATGAACGCCATGATGTTTCATTCCCTCGATCTTCATAATGAGTTGATAACAATTGATACAATTTCTTAAATGACTTCCATTAACTACTTGACTCGACCTGGGGCATGTAGAGGTTACCTTATAACAGGACCCGACTCTCTAGGAACAACATACCAATACCATTTACGCATGTTTTGATTATGACATCCCTTCCTTCTTCCAATGGCCAACATGCCAATTGCTGACTTTGACCCCTTCACTGTTATGTACCTGAATTCACATGTTTGGACACATGGGCCATAGCCTGACTAAAAACCAACTCTAACTGAAATAAAAATGGCAACACTAATAGGATGTATGGGTTGACCTAGGTTCTAACTTAGTTCTCCAACATAACCCTAGAAACCATCGTCTCTTTTGGAGACTAGAAGGAAAGGATGTGCACATAGTGCACAGTGCGGTCACACCCAAGATGGCTTATGGGTGACTACATCACCCATATGTTTGCATTCATTGAATGGATGGTACTCATGGGGATGTTTGACATTTTTTCTACTTCATATATAATAGATGTATCATTCTACCATCATATTCATTCATTAATATTCATTCTACAATAACATAAAATAAATTAACTCTAACATATTCAACCATTTATTTATTCATTCAACATTAAGCATAGAAAATCATAAAGGAAAATATTTCACACATTGACACATTATTTTACTGTGGTTCACCCTGCCTGGGATACGACCATAAAGATTTGTCTTATTTATTATTCATATTCAAGTTCTTGTGCTACGCATATTACATAATAAGTTGGTAATGGTGAGGATGACCATTGTTGCACCAAGATCCATAGCTTTCAACTTAACCCTCAATTACAATCCGTACGACTCAATATGATCTCTAGAACTCTCAACCAAAAAACACTCATCAAAGAAAAACTCAAAACTCAAAAATGTTCTCCAAGATACTTCTCTTCCACAAAAAATGTGATCCCCTATCTACCTCATACATCATATATTTATACTACAAAAGTGGGAAAAAGACCTTTACATCATAACCCAAAACCCTAACCCTAAGTGGATTAGGTTTGTCCACTTTAAAATCTCCTGATCACAACTAGTCTTCAATCGAACCGTTTCTTTCTTTGAATCTTATTTTCCTTATGCTTATTTTCCTTGATTCCTGATCTGTGATTCTTCTTTGGTCCATTCCTTAACTTCCTGCATCATTTTTTTTTCTCTTCCTTATTCCTCAAACTTTTCTTCCAAAATATTCTACACCAACAATGCCCCCAACAGGTCCCCGAGGTGTAGGACAGTCGGTGACGGAGTGTGTTGTTAAGCCATTCCGTGTTGTTAAAGTCATCGATTCGAAACCTCCAGGGAAAAAAAATACAACCATGTTAAGGGTTGGTGTGGCTCAGGCGGGGTGCGATCCCCAGGTGATTTTGACGACTTAGATGCCCCTGAGTCATGGTTTCTCAAGCCACAAGTTAATCACGTAGCCAACAGGTCCCGCACAAATTAACAAACAAAAAAAAAAACAATGCCCCCAACAGTTACCCATGGCTTGTTATGAGCCACTTAAGACGTGTTTTCCTCCTACACTGACTTCTTCAATGTATGAAATATGTGTGTCAGCGCTTGTACCTATGCTTTCGCCTGCACACTCCTTTCTACAATGTTATCTAACAAATATGATGTAATGTGCTTGTTTATCATTTCTACACTCTCCAAGTGTAGTTATTTTAGTCTTCCCTTTTCTATTTCCAACTCCGTGATCATCATTTCTTCCCCTTCCTCTAATGGCTCCAACTAAGCCTGCCTTAATTGCTTCTCCATTTGAATTGAATTTTTCTTTGTCTACAATTTTTTCATCTCCTGCGCACTCTTCATCCTATCTTATATGGCCATATTTTTATGTCTGTTCTTCAATTCCTAGACTATAGTTTTTATGTTTCCCTCCTTCTGGTCTAGTTCTTGAATCTTCACATCTTCTTACAGTTTTTTCCACATCTGTGTTGTACTGTTGTACATTTTTTCCATTCTATTAATATCCCCTTCAATATTTTTTGTGTATTCTAAAACCTGTTGTTCTCTTTGTGCTTTGATCTCTGTTGGAGTGTTAGGGATCACCTTCTCTTCTAGGTATCTGATTTCCTATCTGTAGCTTTCCATAGCCTACACTATATTTTAGATCTTCTCTTCTTTGCTTAACTCCTCTGCTAGTGTGCTCTCTAGCATAGTTTGAAAGACTTCCTCAAGTCTTTGTTCTAGATTCTCCACACATTGTGTTTCTTCATCCTTCTCATGTTGCACTTGGTTGAGGGTATCTCCAATATCTCTCTTACTTCCCTGGTTGTCTCTAAGTTCATTTCATCTATCCTAGCCCTTGATTGAAATTCATTTGTGATGCGTATCTGAAGCTTGTATAATTCCTTGGTTGGAATCTTGGACAACACCAAGTCCAACTGCTATATATCCTTTAAGGGTTTTTGTGTTATGTACTCGTCTATTTTTATCATACTTTGGTTTATTTGGAAAGTCTCACTTCCCATTGTTGTTAGTATTACTATATCCTTTTCTTCATTAGTTATCTCTTTCTATGTTGTGCCCTTTTGTTGTGCTACATTGATCTATAGGATCTCTAGGAATTATTTAACATCCATCATTTTTTCCATCAATTCTTCTCTTTTTGACTCTGCGATGCATAAGGCTTCTTCTCCTCAATCCTATACTTTTTCTACCACACTTTCTACATCATCCTCAATTATTGTGGATTTAGGGGACTTATTTTTCACCTTCATCTTCTTGTGATGTTCTCCTATCTGCATCATTGATTTTCTCTTTGTGTTGTCTCTTTCTGTGTGGGGTTCATCGCCTCTGGTAGATCTCAACTTCCTTTTAGCTGGATAAGGATGTTATCCTTTTTATGTGCTTCCTCATTTGTTCCTTATGTGTTATTAGTTCCTAGAACTAATGCCCTAGGTATTGTTTCCCTCTTCTTTGGATTATTTAGTCTCACCCTACATTCTATTGCCTGACTGTTCTCTGATGAATTCCTGGTATTTGTTGTTAGAGTAATTGATTATCTAGCTTCTTCTTGTTCTTTACCCTTTGTTCCTTTCTTGATATCCACAAGTAGCTTCTACTGATATGGTCATTCCCCTATCACCCATTTTACTTCTTCTGATGTGACACAGTACTGCATGTTCAACTATTTCGTTTTGGGGTCTATCCTTGATTGTATCCACATGTTGTGCCTAGATTCTTTGAAATTTTTTGTCTCTTTACTCTCCTTAACCATTTCTCGTGACATCCTCCATGTGGATATTATCTTATCCTACATCTCCTCAAGATACATGCCAAAAATGTTGGCACCTTTCCTCTAATTTGGATCTATATCTTTTCACATGGATACATACCTTGTTGCGTGACACTTTCCTCTCATGTTAAGGAAGGATGAGTATTTTGGTTCTTCCCATGGAACTATGGCTATCAAAATAACTAGAGAATAATAATGGAACTATGTCTCAGAATCTTGCGCATCTCTGCAATTATCCAAAAATAGGTTGAGAAAATATGGTTCCCATCTAAGTATTATCCCCTTTGTGCATGGTGTGGCTATTGCTGCCATTCCTACTGGTACTTCCTCCTTGCAAAATTTTCTTAATAACTTGCAAGCCATCAACTTTTCGGGAATCTTGTGATTGGGTCATTTATGTTTTTTATAATCATGCATCCACTTCCCCTGTCAATTCCAAATTGGGATTTTACTTCCTCTGCAATTTTCTTTTACTTTGTTTTATCATATAAATATTGTTGAGGATTCACTCCAACTTTTGGAAGCCCTATAATATTTGCAATTAGTTCTACATCAATTAGGTCAGGTCTGTAGATCCATAAAAATCCTCCATGTACTCTCTCTAATAGTTGTTTGATGTGGGCATTGACATCCTCCCCCATGTAAAAGTGTGGGATTTATAATAAATTCATGATGACATAGTTATAAATCCTTACAATCCACTGTTTAGGTTATAATATTAGAATTCTTGTCGTAGTTACCCCTTTGTTCTCCATATAATGTTCTTACACAAGATCAAGAAACTTAGTCACCTCTGTGACATCATGAGCTATGAATTTTAGTTTTGGAACAAACCCCCTCAGGCTATGGACTCGATTCAAGGAAACAATGGAAACAAATGACTTGGTGACTGAGATTGAGAGGATAAAGGCTAAGAGAGAAACAATATTCAGTGTTAAATTGTTGAGTGAGGTGGGGAGAAAAACACAGAAAGAAACTCGGAGCACCGCTGAGGATGAATTCAGATTTAAATTTTAGAGGAAATACATTTTTCCTAAATGGCGCAAACAAGGGGAGCTGCACATCGAATACACAGGTTCGAAAATTTGTTTCGAGTTAGATAGAAAAATATATGAATAAATAAAATAGGAAGTACATATGCAAGGAAGGGAAAACAATACATCTAACTACTACAATTAGAATCTTTTCATCAAACTAGAGGACTTTTGCATTAAGACTCAAATGAAGTCAAATTACATTCAATAGACATTGTCTATACTAAATTTTCCAACCAACCTAGCCTACATCAAAATTATCAAATATATAAACGAGGGCGTCGCTTGGGCTACCCTAATCTTCTAATTTCTATCTTTACAAACTAGGAGAGTGAATGTTCTGTGTTACAAAACCCTTCGCATGAAGTTTTCCAAAAATAGACAAAGAATACATCTAGCTACATCATGATTGTTTGTAATCTTCCACAGGGATTCGTTTATCAATCAATTATCATCATGGTGAATGATGTGTCAATGTTGTCCTTCGACCAAATATATGGGGGACAAGTGTTTGTCATAGTCCCGCTTTCTGTTGTAACGACTTTGATTTTCTGTCACGTGCTCATTTGTTGGGGGAAGTGCATGCGGCGAGTGCTTGTAGACAATCACGGCTGTTATTAAAATGGAAAAATGTCTTGGATGATGTCTCCCTCAAAACTGTCAATATTTTCCTTCTGTCTGCAAATACAGGAACAAAATCTGCTAATATTGTTTCCTCTTCTCGCTGGCGAGAGCTGCGCGGGCTATCTCCGCGGCCGCTTCACATTCTCTGGAGTGTTTGGCATACCTTTCTTCTGCTAGCCACTATGCTTCATGCAACTGTACAATTGTGTCCTGCACCTGTCTGAGATGTCTTTTTAGCCACGTCACATTCCCTTCACGACCTTGTTCCGCTAATGCTTACGTCGTCTTTGTTTCCAGCTATTGTCTCAGCTCCCTGTTATCTTGGTACAATTCAACGATGGCTAGCTTCACTTGTTTTATCTACTGATATGTCTCTTGATCATTTGTACCGATGGAATCCATCATCCTCATTCTACTCCCACTTTCATGGCTAGTACCTTCCAAAGTCTCTAGGCATATGACACACATAAGTAATTGTTCAATGATCAGTCATGCATGCAGCTCATCTGAGATTCGAGTTTCCCTAGCTTCCTTGTTCTTCCTTGGTCTGCACCTTCTCTGAGGTAGTTATTGTTGGGGAGACAGGGATTCCACTATCCTTCCTTTCTGTGTAGTTTCTTCCAGTCCAACTTCTGCACAGTGTGATGTCTTCATTCCCGTGGGTAAAAGAAAAATCCCTCTCTTATCCTTGGGGATGCCTATAGTGAGTGAGAATGAATCCCAATCAATTTGGGGTTCAAGTATGGATATTATGTCACCTCACACACCCTTATTAATTCTTTGATAGGTCATCATGGTGCGACCAGTATTTATCTTGAGCATGGTGGATCCGACGAATGCCCAATATGGATAAATTGATCGACCTGGGTCTACAAGAAAACTTATAGACAAATCCTAAATCTGATTTTGTGAATAACATGGGTGAAGGCCCTCTGGGACTTATAACAAATCAAGAGGAAGGAGGAATCGTGCCAAGGAACAATGAATTCATGGTGACTGGATGTTTCGAATCAAATTGCATAATTTCCATGGCACATCCCCGTGTGTAAGGTATAGGCGATAATGGATGTAGGGCATACATGATACAAACGTTGCATTTTTTCATTCCCTCGGCCTTCATAATGAGATGATAATAGTTTCTTCATTTGGCGAAGCAACTTCCATTAACTACTTGACTCGACCTGGGGCACATGGAGGTTACCTTTTAACAGGACCCAACTCTCTCAGAACAACATACCCACACCATTTACGCATGTTTTGAATCTGACATCCCTTCCCGCTTCCAAGGTCCAACATGCCACTTGATGACTTCAATCCCTTCACTATTGCGTACCTCACTTCACATGTTTGGACACATGGGCCATAGCTCGATTGAAAACTGACTCTAACTAAAAGAAAAATGGTAGTGCTAACAATTGGATCTAATAGGGTTGCTATCCTCCCTCCGAGGTAGAAAATAAAAGTGGACTAGGTGCCTAACCATTGGGCCTTATTTTGACTCTTTGACAATGAAATATGAAAAACATGACACAACCTAAACTATCGACGCAGTTTCTAAAAGACTCAGCATAAAACTCAGGGCCTTCACTTTGGGCTTCAATTTTCTACTGACCTACTGACTTGACACAAAAAATAAAATGACTATTTACAAATACAAATGACTTAAACAAAATTTATTTCATCAGATAATGTTTGAGGAACTTGTCATTTACAGGCCCC
>JZKD02S1657922.1:0-11811 GCA_000966675.3 Picea glauca
GACAAATCATATGAGGAGACTTATGATCTAAATTTAATTATGGTATGAAGTTTCGGTGTAATAGAATCCCTTTACAAGTTAAAACCCCCCAAAAAAGAATCCTTCAGGTTCCTTTTTCACCATACCAAATGGAAATATGGATTGTGAAAACATCTGTAGCCAAATACATTCAAATCAATAGTAACGATAAATCGATTTACAAGTTTGAATGAGACTATATAGGAAACGACTGGGATAAAAATACCCAACACAATACTTTATTTTATTGAAAACAAAGTCCTGTTTAATGATAGTTACACACAGAAGTCAGATCAAGAAGAAATTGGAGGACCTCCTCATCCCAACCATTGAAGGCATAGATTAAAACTATATCAAACATCTTGGAAAAATCCAGGAAGAGACTGTGCCCAGGCACTATGGGAATTCTGTAAGGCCTACAAGGAACTCAAATACCCTTTGTGCCGGAAGTGGGTACCAAACGTCTGAGATCCATAAGTGGATGCGAATCCTGAAGAAGTAACGTTTAAATTATCAGTAAACACAGATAAAAATAATGAAATACTAACAAAAATTGTTAACAATCAGTAAGGAAATAATATGTAAACTTACTTAACTTCTGATCAATAAGCTGGCATAACTCTCTGTTTTACTTGTCGTTTGTCCCAATTGGATAGACGCCTGGCTGAGGGTGGATAGTGTGTTAATTCACTGATGGGTACCCTCGTATCAAAACAAGGCCCATCATTAGTGTATTATATAAGCCATGAAACAAAGAAATCTTACAAGGACGAGGTGCATACACAACAAGTAACGATTCTATAATAAGGAAAGGACAGAAATAAACAGTAACAATAATCTTATGCATTTCAAACATTACAATGATTTATTCCAACTATTTAACCAAATTGGACAGAGCACGAGGAGTGTATTACCTACTATAAATAATATTTGAAGCATTGCGAAAGTATAACATGACTGATTCTATATAGAGCCCTACAGAGGCCTTCAGCCTCGAAAACCATCAAAAAACCCCACATGGGACATAATTAGGGAGGTTACAAAACCCTTCACCCAAAATCTAAACAAGAAAATGAACGGATACACCCTTTCTAAAACACAGAAACAAATATGTATATTATAGAAAATAAACTAAGAGGTTATAAACCCTTTCTTCCAAAACTGAATAGAAAACAACTGAGTATACCCCCTTCAAAGACATCAAATGAAGAAAAGAAAATGGAGATCATTTTGAAGGAAACTTCTCCTTCAGAGTTTAGGGTAACTTCGGAAAACAATACAGAAGAAGTTGGGTGAATTATCTCTTTAAAACAACTTGCAAGTAGTGCATTTGGAGACAAATACTTACCAGGGGCAAGGGCCGTGCCAACTGTTACAACTTGGAGTGGCTACCTTGGCAATACTTTGTGCCTCCCAGGTTGATTCACAGGACCGCCTCACAGAACTCAACAATGACATTTGTGAAACCACTTCAACCCTAATCGATATCTTGTCAACCTCAGAGTAAATGAGGAGGGCACAGAGTGTAGGTGGCCATGTGACAGTGTCAGCGATAGTATGCCATATGGAGTAAAGAGCCCAGTAGTTCCACTGGAGCTCGCATGCCACCTTTAATGAAATTACGGAGTTATAACTGCTAGNGACAAATCATATGAGGAGACTTATGATCTAAATTTAATTATGGTATGAAGTTTCGGTGTAATAGAATCCCTTTACAAGTTAAAACCCCCCAAAAAAGAATCCTTCAGGTTCCTTTTTCACCATACCAAATGGAAATATGGATTGTGAAAACATCTGTAGCCAAATACATTCAAATCAATAGTAACGATAAATCGATTTACAAGTTTGAATGAGACTATATAGGAAACGACTGGGATAAAAATACCCAACACAATACTTTATTTTATTGAAAACAAAGTCCTGTTTAATGATAGTTACACACAGAAGTCAGATCAAGAAGAAATTGGAGGACCTCCTCATCCCAACCATTGAAGGCATAGATTAAAACTATATCAAACATCTTGGAAAAATCCAGGAAGAGACTGTGCCCAGGCACTATGGGAATTCTGTAAGGCCTACAAGGAACTCAAATACCCTTTGTGCCGGAAGTGGGTACCAAACGTCTGAGATCCATAAGTGGATGCGAAGCCTGAATAAGTAACGTTTAAATTATCAGTAAACACAGATAAAAATAATGAAATACTAACAGAAATTGTTAACAATCAGTAAGGAAATAATATGTAAACTTACTTAACTTCTGATCAATAAGCTAGCATAACTCTCTGTTTTACTTGTCATTTTTCCCAATTGGATAGACGCCTGGCTGAGGGTGGATAGTGTGTTAATTCACTGATGGGTACCCTCGTATCAAAACAGGGCCCATCATTAGTGTATTATATAAGCCATGAAACAAAGAAATATTACAAGGACGAGGTGCATACACAACAAGTAACGATTCTATAATAAGGAAAGGACAGAAATAGACAGTATCAATAATCTTATGCATTTCAAACATTACAACGATTTATTCCAACTATTTAACCAAATTGGACAGAGCACGAGGAGTGTATTACCTACTGTAAATAATATTTGAAGCATTGCGAAAGTATAACATGACTGATGCTATATAGAGCCCTACAGAGGCCTTCAGCCTCGAAAACCATCAAAGAACCCGACATGGGACATAATTAGGGAGGTTACAAAACCCTTCACCCAAAACCTAAACAAGAAAATGAACGGATACACCCTTTCTAAAACACAGAAACAAAGATGTATATTATAGAAAATAAACTAAGAGGTTATAAACCCTTTCTTCCAAAACTGAATAGAAAACAACTGAGTATACTCCCTTCAAAGCCATCAAATGAAGAAAAGAAAATGGAGATCATTTTGAAGGAAACTTCTCCTTCAGAGTTTAGGGTAACTTCGGAAAACAATACAGAAGAAGTTGGGTGCATTATCTCTTTAAAACAACTTGCAAGTAGTGCGTTTGGAGACAAATACTTACCAGGGGCAAGGGCCGTGCCAACTGTTACAACTTGGAGTGGCTACCTTGGCAATACTTTGTGCCTCCCAGGTTGATTCACAGGACCGCCTCATAGAAATCAACAATGTCATTTGTGAAACCACTTCAACCCTAATCGATATCTTGTCAACCTCGGAGTAAATGAGGAGGGCACAGAGGGTAGGTGGCCATGTGACAGTGTCAGCGATAGTATGCCATATGGAGTAAAGAGCCCAGTAGTTCCACTGGAGCTCGCATGCCACCTTTAATGAAATTACGGAGTTATAACTGCTAGATAGAGAATCATCCCACCCACTTAATACATATTATGAATAAGAGTAAAGGCCCTTGTCTTTCCTTGGGTTTAGCACAAATCAATACTCCGATCTTAGTGACGAAATATCCATTTTACATATGGAGGTAAGTAACTAATTCACAAACCAACTCTGGTCCTAAGGGCATTAAATTCGATTGTGACATAGTAATAAAAACCCATATTGATGAATCGTATGGTGGGTAAAACCAAATAAAGTTGCCTAGTTTCAATTTTAATCAGAGATACATGCACGCAAATGGTAGGAGTCTTATGTTTTTATTTGAGGAAAATCGTAGTAGGAGTTGTGAGACCTTGTTTTTTTTTATGTAATCCATTATATCAAGGTGTAAAAGAATTTGGAACGAGAGGGAACTCAAATGGTAGGTAGAACTTAGGAACTTTCCCCTTTAAGAATCCTTTTTACGAGCAAAATTTTGAACCCATCCTATAATAAGTGTATACATTATGTTATTAAAAGGAAATAGCGAATAAAACCAAAAAAAAAATTGTTGTGTGATGATGAGGTTCATTGCATATTGTATCAGAGCGAAAGTTACAACACTGGGCCTGGACAGGACCACTGTAGTGCTTAGTATATATTTTGTTTTAGATAAAAACTAATAAATTGTGTAGTTACAAACATAAATCTTTCTCTGTTTTGGTGAATAAGTATGGCAGATCAAGACAATGAAAAAAACAGGTTGGAAGAAATTCCACAACAAAGACCTCCTAGAGATACAAGGCAGAATAGTGACGGAAGATCACCCACAGAAGTGTTGGAAACAATGAGGAATTTGATTGTTGAGCTACAGATCTTTAAAGCCAACAATGAAAAATTGAAGAAGGCACAACAAGAACAACAGGAGATAAACGAAGTCCTCCTGCGTAGTATAGTGACCAATAAAAGCCCAAAAGACAATAATAACGATGAAGAAGTCAGCAAGAGAGCCTCCAAGAACTTAAGGCCAGAAATAGAAAAAAGGAGACAGTTCATCTGAAGGAACACCTCCAGCTGAGGATGGAACTAAAACTGACAAAAAAAGAAAAAAAGTAGACCAACTTGAAGGAAAAGTTAAAAAGATTAAACCTGCTATCTTTGATGGGGAATCCAGGACAGGAGAAGAAGCAAAGGCATGGTTGTTGGGAATCAAAAAGTATTTCCAAATCTACAACTATTCTAGCAACATGAAGGTCGGGATGGCCATCTACAATTTGAAAGGGAAGGCCAGTATTTGGTGGCAAGATCTGAAATTGGCCAAGGGCCTAAAGGAGAAACAGTTGGAATGGTCTGACTTTAAGAAGTATTTCAAGAAACAATATCTTTCTGAAAATTATTATGAAAGGAAGACGAAGGAATTTTATGAATTACGACTCAGACAGATGATGATGGAGGACCTTATAAATAAATTTATGGATCTGCTAAGGTTCGTACCATACATCCGGGAGGATAAAGTAAAAATTTAGCAATTTCTAAGCTGTTTACCACAGTCCTACAAGGACAGAATTGAGTTTGACAACCCCAAATCCTTAAGTGAATTATTTAGAAAAGTGTGAATGTGCTACGACCAGTATAAACAACGGGAAAATTTTCCCAAAGCCTAGAAGGATAAGAAACAAGATTGAATGAACCAACGGAAGAAGGGATACTAGCCAGCTCCTTATCGAAATACAATGAAGAGTTTTTCGAGAAAGGATTTTCACTCCAATCCTCTAAATACTCAAGGTAGCAGAAAAACCAGTGAACTTGGGAGAGTAGAGGTTTGGGGACATCTCCCGCGAGCCATTAAAGTGTTGGGAATGTGGAGAGCCTCATCTCAGGAGGAACTGACCACGTTTGAGTTCAACAAACAAAACTGTTGTTCATAACCTGCAAGAAGCCTCGACAGTGGGAGACATGGGTAGGATCCTACATCAGATAAATGCAACCATCGATGGAAAACAAGATGACCACCAGTCCTCAGTGGTAGAATTCGAAGGTAAAATCCATGACACTCGAATTTATATTTTAATTGACCCCGGAGCAACATTAAGTTATATTACTCTGAAGGTAGTAGAGTCAAATAAACTTAAGAGACTGAATCATGCAAAATCATGGCTTGTGAAACTAGTGATAGGTACAAAAAGGAAAGTAATTGACTATATTTCGGATTTTGAGTTCATCGTAGATGGTCAAACTGTAAGTACCGATATGAACATCCTACCACTAGGATCTTACGATATGATTATTGGGATGGACTGGTTGGAATGACACAAAGCAATATTAAATTGTTATACAAAGATACTTAGCTATAAAGATGATTCTAGCACCACCAGGACAACCCAAGGTATACCAAAAACGGTATCAGTCAGACAAATTTCAGCGATGCAACTAAAGAAATGTGTGAGAAAATGATGTCAAGTTTATGCCATCCAAGTGACGAGTCTAGCAGAAAATAAGGATAAGCCAAAGTTGGAAGACTTTTCTGTCCTACATGATTTAAGAGACATGTTTGTGGATGAGATACCATCATTACCCCCTAGAAGGGAAATATACTTCTCCATAGATCTGTTACCCAGTTCTTCCCCTATCTCAAAGGTGCCTTACCGGATGAGTCTACCAGAATTGACAGAATTAAAAATACAATTACAGGAATTGTTGGACAAAGAGTATATCAGACCAAGTGTCTCACCTTGGGGAGCACTAGTCCTCTTTGTGAAAAAGAAGGACGGTACTCTAAGATTATGTATCGATTATAGACAACTGAACAAAATGACTATTAAGAATAAATACCCCTTATCAAGGATAAATGATCTATTCGATCAAGTAGGGGGGGGCAAGATCTTTTCAAAATTGGATTTAYGATCCGATTATCATCAAGTTCGAATAAAATACGAGGACATAAACAAAACAACATTTCGGACAAGATATGGACACTACGAGTTTGTAGTCATACCTTTTGGACTCACTAAYGCCCCAACCACATTTATGTGCCTAATGAATAGTATTTTCAGTGAGTACTTGGAMAAGTTCATGGTAGTATTCATTGACGATATCCTGGTCTATTCAAAGATGAAGGAAGAACATGAGGAACACTTAAGAATAGTTCTGCAAATGTTAAGGAAGCACAAATTGTACGCCAATTTTGACAAGTGTGACTTCTATCAGAAAGAAATACAATATCTTGGACATGTAATTTCAGCAGAGGGCATTGTCATAGACCCAGAAAAGATGAAAGCCATTATGGAATGGCCGGTACCTAAAGATGTAGTGGATATACGGTCATTCATGGGAATCACTGGATACTACCGCAGGTTTATAGAGGGTTTTTCCAAGATAGCCTACCCTATCACATCATTACAAAAGAAAGGAACCAGGTTTAACTGGTCAGAGAAATGTCAAGACAGGTTCAACAAACTAAAGGAATTATTGACAACGATACCCATATTGAAAGTAGCAGACCCAGATAAAGACTTCACCATATGTGTCAATGCAAGTAAAGAAGGGCTATGTGGTGTCCTAACTTAGGAAGGACACATTATTTGTTATGAGTCCCAGAAATTAAAAGAACACGAGAGAAATTACATCACTCATGACTTAGAATTGGCAGCAGTATTACACACCTTAAAGATGTGGCGACATTACATAATTGGCAGAAGATTCCTATTATTAACAGACAACAGCGGGGTGAAATTCTTTTTTTAACCAACCAGATCTTAACGCAAGGAAAGCAAGGTGGTTAGCCTTCTTAAGCGAATTCAACTTCGAGATTAGACATAATAAGGGAAAGGAAAACAAAGTAGTAGACGCTTTAAGTAGAAGAATCCATGGATTATTTGAGATGAATATTAGCAGAGCAGAAAGTGATCTGGAAGAAAGAATAAGAACAACAGGTATTGATGATGAAAACTATACTAAAATAATGGAATAATTACCAAACAATACCGCAAAATCAGATAAACCGAATCTAAGTATCGACGAGAAGGGACTTCTATGATTTAAAAACAAAGTTTACATCCATATTCAGTTGGGTTAAAATTAACAATCTTGGACAAGGTGCATAAGAAGCCGTATTCTGGCCACCCAGGTTACCAGAAAATGGTAACAACACTTAGGAAACTATTTTATTGGCCTAATATGAAGGGTGGAACAACATAATACTTAGCTAGGTGCCAAGATTGTCAGCAGGTTAAGGCCAAACACCAACATCTAACTGGCCTCTTACAGCCATTACCGGTACTAGAATGGAAATGGGAGACTATATCACTCGACTTTATAACAGGTTTGCCTAAAACTCAAAAATAGAATGACTCCATCATGGTTGTAATCGATAAAATCAGTAAGTATGCACACTTTATTCCTATAAAGTCTACTTTTAAAGCTATAAACATCACTGAAATATTCATGAAATAAATCTTTAGACTACATGGTATTCCTAAAATGGTGATTTCAGATAGAGATGTAAAATTCACATCTGCTTTTTGGAAGGAATTGTTTGCAGGGATCAATACCAACTTGAATTTCAGTACAAGTTATCATCCAAAAACTGAAAGGACAAACCGAAAGGACAAACCAAATCATAGAGGATATGCTCCACATGTACTTAAGAACAAAACCAAACAAGTGGGAGGATTATATACACTTGGTAGAATTTGCATATAACAATGGGTACCAAACTTCAGCAAAGTTGATCCCTTTCTAAGTATTGTACGACTCCAATTAGTTGGGATAACCCAACTGACAGACTCATGGTTGGACTAGAAATGCTCCAAGAAATGGAGAACATGGTAAGAAAGGTACAACAAAACTTGAAGGAAGCATAGGACATACAGAAGAGTTATGCAGATTTGAAAAGAAGACACTTAGAGTTTCAAGTGGGAGACCATGTATATTTGAAGGTCAACGCCCAAAAAATCTCATTAAAGCCAGGAAAATATTCCAGGATGGCACCCAGGTTCTGTGGTCCCTTCGAGATACTAGCTCGAATTGGACCCGTAGCGTATTAACTTGCACTTCCAGCGAATCTAAGAATTCATAATGTATTTCATGTTTCTTTCTTGAAAACATATGTTCACGACCCTACTCATATGATTGATTGGAACTTGGTACAGGTGGAACATGAAGGCGAATTCCAGGTGGAACCCCTACGCATTCTGGAATAAAGAGAAATAGTGCTTCAGAATAGAGCCGTCGCTCAAGTAAAGGTGCAATGGAAGCACTTTAGTCCTGAGAAGGCCACTAGGGAATTGGAGGGAGATTTATGGAAATCTCATCCAATCTTGTTCCAAGAAAGGAACGAACACTGAGGACAGTGTTTTATTGAAGGGGGAAAGGATGTGACATCCCCTAAAATAAAATATTTTGGAAATTTAATTTTCTGCGAAATTATTCCATTTTTGGTAAATTTGAATTTGGAAATTTTTTTCCATTTATGGTGATTCTGAATTTTGAATTTGTTAATTGTAATAAATTATTATGATTTGTAGGTAGAACTCTAGTTTGACCCAACTAACTATTTGGCAATGACACTTGTTTAAAACTAGAATATTTTATATTGATTGTAGGAAGACAAATGGAACAACCATGTTAAAAGTAGTTGACCATGACTCCATGAGTGGGGAACATGTTGGAACTACCCCTGGGCTGATTTTTACAAGTGGAAAATTAAAGATTTGGCCATTGGCAGCCCCTAAAAACCAGGGATTTAGGAAGATGGGAAAATTCCAAGGAAGGGAAAAGACCTAGGCAAGTTACAAATAAGCATATGTGAGGAGGCAGGACACTGCTAAGTATGCTGGGAAAGAGTCTATTTTGTTTTTCTTTTTCACTTGTTATTATGAACACTGGAAGGGTGTGAGGCAAGGGGAAAAGTGATTGAATTGAAGGACAATTCTGTAGAGGGATTTCCAGGTTCACCCTTATGGACTCATGGTCAGGCTAGGGGGTGAATCGGGCAAGTAATCATGGTTGCTCGGTTCTACGGTTGGGAGGAACGTGGTTGTTCCCTTTGTTTTCTCTGCAAGTTTAGTTCAGATATGTTGCTCTAAACTCTATCTGTCTCAATGATTTTATATTGGATATTCTGTACATGTTATAGCTATACAGAAAAGAGTTCTACTATCTGTTTTTAATGATCGTTTAATTGCTATAAGTCTTTTCCTATACCTAAATATTCAATATTCTAGCTCTGTTGGACGAATTAGTTATTGTTATAGTGGGATCCTTAATGCTGGTATGCATGCAATAACCTAGATAAAGGCTATATGAAATTCAGTGAATAGACTCTAGGATTTAATTGTAGATTTATTTCCGGAAATCAATTTTTAATTAGAATTGAATATGTATCAATGAACGAACAGAACTATTATATGCATATGTATGTTTCAAAATTTAAATAGAATCGAATATGTATCAATAAATGAACATAGCTATTATATGCATATGTATGTTTCAAAATTTAAATAGAATCGAATATGTATCAATGAATGAAAAGAACCGATATATGCATATATTCCATTCTGTAATTTAGTTCAAAAAGGAAAACATAATTCATTTATATAGTCTAGAACGATGAAGCATAGGGGAGTGAACATAATTCAAAGAATAAGATACATACATACATACACACACACACACATATATATATATATATATATATATATATATATATATATGTATATGTATAGACGTATGAAATAATTCTAAAAGATTCAAGACTCCATTACAATAAAAATTATAGTAAATATATAGACTGATAGATATATGGATATATCTATAGATTAGCAAGGTATTAACGTTGAATCAGAAATAACCAGGTCTAGTCAACTATGTTTAATTGTGTTGAAAATAAATGGTAAACAATTCTAACCTTGCCGAACTGTAACAGTAAAGGAATATAATCCAATCTAGAAATTATGATAACTTAATAGTAACAAGTTCATAAGGGAAAAGGTAGTCCACGGGACTATCAAACTTTTATGTGGAACCATGAGTTGGGAGTAAGGAGGGAATCTTTTCCAAAACTCCGAAAAGGAAAAACAAAGAGTCATGTTGTGAAGTAGTAATCCCAAAGGAAAAACAAGACAAATCATATGAGGAGACTTATGATCTAAATTTAATTATGGTATGAAGTTTCAGTGTAATAGAATCCCTTTACAAGTTAAACCCCCCCCAAAAAGAATCCTTCAGGTTCCTTTTTCATCATACTAAACGAAAATACGGACTGTGAAAACATCTGTAACCGAATACATTCAAATCAAGAGTAACGATAAATCGATTTACAAGTTGGAATGTGACTAGATAGGAAATGAATGGGATAAAAATACCCAACACAATACTTTATTCGATTGAAAAAAAAGTCCTGTTTAATGACAGTTACACACAGAAGTCGTATCAAGAAGAAACTGGAGGAACTCCTCATCCAAACCATTGAAGGCATAGATTAAAACTATATCAAACATCTCGGAAAAATCCAGGAAGAGACAGTGTCCAAGCACTGTCGAAATTCTGGAAGGCCTACAAGGAACTCAAATACCTTTTGCACCGGAAGTGGGTACCGAACATCCGAGATCCATAAGTGGACGAGAATCCTAAAGAAGTAACGTTTAAATTATCGGTAAACATAGATAAAAATAATGAAATGCTAACAAAAATTGCTAACAGTTAGTAAGGAAATAATATGTAAACTTACCTAACTTCTAATTGATAGGCTGGCATAACTCTCTATTTTACTTGTCGCTTTTCCCAACTGGATAGATGCCTGGCTGAGGGTGGATAGCGTGTTAATTCACTGATGGGTACCCTCATATCAAAACAGGGCCCATCATTAGTGTATTATATAAGCCCTGAAATGAAGAAATCTTACAAGGAGGAGGTGCATACATAGAAAGTAACGATTCTATAATAGGGAAAGGATAGAAATAGATAGTAATAGTAATCTTATGCATTTCAAACCTTACAATGATTTATTCCAACTATTTAACCAAATCGGACAGAGCATGATGAGTGTATTACCTACTATAAATAATATTTGAAGCATTGCGAAATTATAACATGACTGATGCTATATAGAGCCCTACAGAGGCCTTAAGCCTTGACAACCATCAAAGAATCCGACATGAGACATAATCGGGGAGGTTACGAAACCTTTCACCCAAAACCTAAACAAGAAAACGAACAGATACACCCTTTCTAAAACACGGAAACATAAATGTATATTATAGAAAATAAACTGAGAGGTTATAAACCCTTTCTTCAGAAACTGAATAGAAAACAACTGAGTATACCCCCTTCAAATCCAACAAATGAAGAAAAGAAAACGAAGAACATTTTGAGGGAAACTTCTCCTTCAGATTTTAGGGTAACTTCGGAAAACAATACAAAAGAATTCAGGTCTATTATCTCTCTAAAACAACTTGCAAGTAGTGCATTTGGAGACAAATACTTACCAGGGGCAAGGGCTGTGCCAACTATTACAACTTGGAGCAGCTACCATGG
>JZKD02S1657922.1:21043-35990 GCA_000966675.3 Picea glauca
ATTTTTCCCCTAAAATAAATTACGGGCTAATGATATAAGTTTAAAAAAATCAATTTAATACAAAAAATTCACCCAATAAAAAATTGGAAGCCCCTAAATTTCGCCCATGAGCGAAAGTTCGCCCCTAAAATCATCTATGCACACAACCTCTTAAATTCCTTTGGTTGGATAACCTCTTGACTTTTTTTCGATCACTTCGAATTAGAATTTCCTATTAATCACTTTGAATTTGAATTTCCTTTCAATCACTTTGAATTTGACTTTCACTCCTAGTCAATCCACCTCAACTAGGATTTCACTACAAACAATATAAAAAACCAACACAATATCAATGGGTAAAAGAATTTCAAAAGACTATTTACAAGAAGCATGTGAAAATATAGAAGGAGAATTAAATAACATAATAAATGTGCAACACCAAAGATATATTGAGCAATTAAACCCTCCTCAAAGATAAGAAATCATTAATGAAACAAACCCCTAACCCCATAGGTAGTCAAAGAATATACAACAAGCACACAATAGTAGTAGATTAGGGATTATAGTTACAAATTTTGGTAGGCAACCCTTTCATTTTTCTTATAAAAGAAAAATAAAAGTGGGCATGTTGTGGCCACAATATGGTACTAAGGAGAAAGTGAAAGATTTCAATCAGTTATTCACCATGGTTTTAATAAGTTCCAAGAAGACATTGCTCGTACCCAAGAGTTGCAAATTGAAGTTTATCTTAATGCTTTACCAACACCAATTTCTATATTTGTGAAAAGAGATAGTAGGAATACTTTAGCATTAAATTTTGAGGAAGCTAAGAAAATTGAATTTGAAATGAAAGGGTGTAAATAAGTTCAAACAACCCTAAGAAAGAAAGAGACAACTCCACCTAAAAAGAGTCTTGTTTTGTCTAGACCACAAATAAGGAAGCCCATGGAAAAAAAGAGAAAGACTCCATGGACATGGAAATAATGCAAATGGAGATTAAAAAGTTATCAAATGAAATAATTTATAAGAATAGAAGTTCAGGTGAAGGAACCTCAAATCAAAGGCCATATAATCCATTCACAAGAGGGGTGTTTCCTCCCAAATCTATTAAACCACCCCCAACAAATTTAAATACCAATCTAGAAGAGGAAACTATGGATAAATATTGTAACTATCATTAGGAAAATAATTCTGAGAGGACATGTCCACAATGGATAAATTTCATGAATCTAGTAGCTAACATATTACTAGACGGTTGTGTTCAATTTGAAGAAGTTGGTGAACAATTGAAGAGAAGTTTGGAAGAGGGATCACTTGAATAGACTCATGAGATGGATATGATGTTATGGGATATGTTTCCTAGGGTAAATTTGATTGAAGATTATGATGAAGTGAGGACCAAAATATTAGCAGTACAAAAGAAACTTAAAGGGGCTCCAACTCAATCACAACAAATTGTTTATCAAACTGTAAGGAAAACATGGAATGCCATCCCCATCAACAAACATGTCCCTGCGTTTTCTGAATTTCCTAAATATGAAATTTCCGAAGTTGAACCTATGGAATACTTTGAAGTTGAACCTATGGAATACTTCAAAGTTTTATGCAATTTCCTAAATGTTCAATTTCCAAAGTTGAGCCTATGGAATTTTCAAAGTTGAACCTATGCAATTTCCGAAGTTGAACCTATGGAATTTCCAAAGTTGAACCTGAATCATCAAACCTACGTTTTCGGCCAGACCTCGCTTCATCCAATGGCCTCACACCAACCTCATCCCTCCTTCATCGCTCTCCTACCCATGACTCTACCCACAATGGTCTCACTGGCCCCTGGTGAGCTGACTCTCCAACAATATCCACCTCTCGGCCTCGAGGCCCCACATATGCAAACACAAAAACAAAGATAGAATCAACATCCATACATATATAAACATATGATACACTATCAAAATCACAAAACATAAAATAAACCAACATACCTCTCTGGTCCCAAACCTCTCTAGGAGGAAGCTCCATGTCCAGTTCTTGCCAAAAATCCATCCCACCATATGGGAATCGAAGTATGATCTATGGCATGTGACACCACAGACACACCAACGTGGCCGTAAAGTGGTGGACACCCTCTCTCCTCCCGTTTCTTTCCAAAATATGATCCCACCACATTATTCATGGCTCCTGGATCCTTGCAGGAGGTAGCAAAACCCTAGGGCACAACATGGTCACCCTCTCCAGAAACCATGCCACCAGGATAGATCCAAACAAAAAATCACCAGATTCGGTGGTCTGACACCTGTGAATCTACCCTATCATCCTGGAATGCAACATCAAAACCCAAGAAAAATATTCCCCATCTAGGACCCTCTCCATAATCCTCCACTGACTACTAGTGATCCCCTAAGTAGCTAAGGATCCATAGATCCTCACAATCATGACCATGATGCACTGATGTAAGAGTGCATCCATTGCCTTAATGCGGACAACCGAACCTAACATGAGGTTCAGCCTCGTACAATAAATCCATGCCACGTCTATCAACCACACATCCCCCGACAATTGGGGGTTAGTAGGAAGGGCCATTCCCTGAAAGGGGAGCCCTATCAAAAAATACATATCCTCTACAACTAAGAATGACAGCTGCTACCCCCGCACAATGAAGCAATGTAGATCAACACTCCACATTGATATAATATACTTAAGCAAGTACTTCTATGACCGTATCAGTGGGAAGTTGAAGAACTTGAGTAGCCCACAGGCTGCCAAGAGTCTCTGAATCCCAGGATCCTCTCTCACCTCCTCGTGAGCTACCCCTTCCCCTTGATTAGTTACATTTATTATTTGTTTAAGTGTTAATGGGTTAATGTGTTAGGAATCACTAGTTAAGTGGGCGAGGGGTTAGTGGGTTATACATTAGAGGTGAGTGGTTTAATGGTTATTGGCTTAGTAGGTTTGAGGTTAAGTGTTTATGGGTCAAATGTTAATGGATTAGTGGATAATATGTTTCAAATAGTTCTAACTCACTAAAGACTAATCCACTTCAACTTTCCAATGATCCATCTCATGCCCAATTTGGCCTCTTGAAACTCAAGACATGGCTCTTGGAAGTGAGCACTCAACAGTCGTCGATCCATCCTCTAAGAAAATATTGATCGTTGATCTTATAAGCTCATTGATTTATCCCACATGCATTGTGAGAAGAGATTGAAAGGAGTTTACATTGTTTTTCCCTCTAATGTTATTTTTATGTGGAGTTATGGGAGGTATGGAACATTGATCTCATGTCCTTGAAAGGTAAAAACCCAAAATAATAAAATAATATGTAAGAATATCTCACAATATAAATAATATAAATAAAATACACCTTCGTGATTTCGGATTGGAAAGTTACCAATGGTAAAATCCCAAAATGATAAAATTCCAAAAAATAAAATAGAACAAAATAATACAACTGAAATAGAAATGTGGGCTTCGTGAAATTTAAAAACCATGTGTGAAATGTTGTATGCAAATCCCAAAGTCCAAAAATAAAAATAAAATCATAAAAATAAAATACAAATGTGATACAAATAATGAAAACAAAATCATGAAAATAAAACTAAAATAAGTGAAAATAAAATGCAAATTAGGGATTAAAGTAAAATAAATAAAAATGTACATGCCCATAGATACAAAAATAAATCTGGATGGGTAAAGAGATATGAGATTGAGTTTCAAAACTGAGTTACAGTTCCAAATTTGAATCAATGTTTCGATTGTGGATCAAGGTTCCACACCTAGAAATCTGAGAAATATGAAAAAGGTATATTATGAAAATTTTAGATGTATGGGATAAATTTAATGTGCCAATTAAACTAAAAATCCGAAATCCAAATATTTAAAATTCAACAATGGCTAGGTCAAATGAGATTGGATTATGGATTATAATTATGAAATAAAATTGGGGTTCTAGGTAATACAAGAAGCACACAGCAAATGGGCAATGCAACTCCAAAGTTCTATCAATGGAGGTGATGATTCTACATCTGACATCGGGGTTGGAGAGAAAACTATTTGTATGATAAAAACTATGTATGTCTAGATTCTAAATTCTCTAGAGTAAATGTTGATCAATATTTGAATGAGTCTTGGTCAAGATGAATAAGATTAAAGTTTCCCATGGTTGCACATTTCAAAGATGAAGTGGGAAAGTAAAGAAATTCAGGGTCTCCCAATGTGAAACTTGAGGTTTCTATGGTTTGGAAAAGAATTCCAAGGCTGCTACAATGTGAAAAAAACTTGAAGTTTCTTTCATGTGTTTCTATCGGGTCTTTGCATAGTCTACTCCTAGAAATAATTAAACCCAACATTAGTATTAAATTCAAATATTCAATAAAAACAACAGATTTCCAAGAATATATTTACAGGAATAGATTCATAGGCATAAAATTTAAAATGAGTATGTCTCTCATATCCAAATCATCCATTCCTTCCTTAAAGATATGATGATATTAAAAATCGAGGCATGGGAGATGGAGGTGATTCAATTATCAAACATTAAATGTAAATAATTTCCATGTAAGATTGATATTAACAATTGTGCTATAATATACTCTAGATATCATTACCCCAATCTCTTAAAAAATGTTAAGAACGTAGGGTAATGAGGCTTCAACACAATATATTCTCCTAAGTCAATAGATTCACATTCTAGCGATTTATTTATTTACAAATTTGCATTATCATTATTGAATGTTAGGAGCATTAAGTATAACTAAAATAAAGGAAAATATGGAGAGAAGAAACCACCCTGCGTAGTCATGCCTATCCAACACAAGCATAATTGTGAATACCATGAATGGATCGAGTAAGCAAGAAGATGTGATGCAACTATATGCTCTTTTATTAAGGTCGACTATTCACTTCTCAATGATGCAGTGAGATGACATCATAATCCAATGCATAAGAACTCATCAAGCTCTCAAAAGTAAATCCCCTCCAAGGAGAAGTATAGAGAATTAAAATTGCAATCAAATAGGATCAACATTGTGTTCAAATCTAGTTATTGAAACGAAAATTAACCCATTAAGAGGAAAGCCTGCTCCATTTCCTGCAAAATGAGAAATGAATAGCATGAAGAAATCGAAATGAAAGCATAAGTAATGTACAAGAATAATTCAGATTGGATCATTATATTGTTTTTCATATGTCTCAATCATTTTATGGTGGAAAAAATTTGAGGAATCATCTTGGAGGGCCATTTTAGTGGCAGGTCCTAGTTTAGAAAATTGGGGTTCGGAACATTGAAAGGCCATTTTGAAGCATCAAGCGACATTTTTTGGGGTTAAAACTTTTCCAACATGGCGAGGAACCTGTGATGCTATTGTACACATTGAGACCTTTCCAACATTGAAACAATTGTGTCAATTAGAGTTCATATGCAAAAGTTATGCCTCCCACAAGTTGACCTATCGTGTTTTGAAAACGTTATGCCTCCCACAAGTTATCCAAGTCAACCCCTATTACTCATGCATATGGGAATAACCATGTATGTAATTTTAAGAATATTATAGAAGGTCCAAAACCATATCATAATTTAGGTTTGAGGAAGTAAAAAACCTACCCCTAGTTGGCTATTGAGTTATGTTAAATATCGGGCCACTAGGAGGAGAAGGGGTTCCATTTTATACTACTGTATTTTGTTCCATATCTAAGAAGAGTAATTGGGAGTGGTAAATTAGATAGCATAATAGAGGGGGTGAATGTCTGTAGCATCCTAACAAGCTACAAGTCATAGATATATCCATAGGGAGTGCCTTCTCTTTTTTACTTGCATTATTTCCATACCAGAGAAAAGAGACCATAGAAGCCTAACCTTCTAGTTGGGTTTTCTCCCATAAGGGTTTCCCAAAGAAAATATTTGTTTCATTTTTTGGATGGTGTGTGATTTTATTTTACTATTCTTTGTTTTCCACATTTAATCTATTTCATGCGTAAGCAAAAAATAAATAACTAAATATTTTGGAAATCTGAAGGAATTTAACCTTCATGGGTAGATTTTGGTTTTATTTATTAGATTTGTTGTGACAAACTATTCTGGTCGAATATTCACAATAGTTTATAGATCATGAAGATGATTAGATTGCAACGTCAATGGAATGCCACCCAGGCTTGTTAGATAGGGAGTGATGATGCATTATAGAGGTCATCCTTGGTTACTCAGACTTGATGTTAACATGCCTTAATATCATGACCGCATTATAAGATCATCCTTCAATTTCCTTTCCTCAACCATACCATGTATTGATATATTATTGTTTTGAATCAAGTATGGAAACTCTTTGATCTTCTTTGAACACTACTTCAAACCAAAGAATAGGTTAAAGCATGAAGTCATCATAAAAAAAGAGAATTTAAATATCAATCAAACACTAACTTGGAAGTGTCAATAAACATGATGTTAGAAAAATATAATTCCACGCTAAACCTACTAGAAGAGAGGAAGACAAATTTAAGGTAGAAAGTAAATGATAAAGCAATCATACATTACACAAAGATTTTACCCTGGAAACCCAAATGGGAAAACCAACATTACTTGAGTGTCTTTCTATATTGTTGTCTTATTCATTAAGAATAACATATTACATGTCCAACCTTGGTCTACACCTAAGACACAATTGGCATCATACCCTCTTTCTTACACAAGGAAAACCCTGCAACCAATTCCTCTTACATCTACCCGACTAACAACCTTCTCCTAAAGATAAGCATAAAGATTAACTACAACATTCAATGTCTAACATAATAAATTTAAAAAATTCCTTATTTATAGGATTTAAAGTAGGGAAAACCATAAAGAAATGCACCCAGAAATGGTTACATGTCCACACATATCATTGGCTACAAATCCAACAAATATTAGGATTCTGTTACAGTCGACTACCAGTCAGATTACTAGTCAACTTACATTTGATCTTTATTCGGTTTCCACATGACCTTGTAAATACCTTTTGTTGGTTAACCTATCGACTTGTTGTCGATCACTTAGACTTCGAATCTCACTCTTAGTCGATCCACCTTGACTAGGATTTCACTATAAAGAATATAACAACTCAACATTCTCCCACTTGTTGTCCTCTTTGCTGAAACAACAGACTCTGAAATTTTTTCACAGACCCAGGGAAACAATTCCCATTACCTCTATGCACTAATATAACTTCATAGCACTCATAGAATTTCTCAAAGAGTTTGTTATGTTTCCCAAAGTGTCTACTTTATCCAGTAGCACCTTATTTCTTTCCACCATGTCTCTTATGAAATGGTATTGTACATCAATATTCTTACTCTTGGAATGATAAGTTCAGTTCTTTTATAGGAATATTTTGCTTTGAATGTATCAATTAATATTCATATCTCTCTACTAAAATTCGATCCCTGAACACAACCATTGCAGCCATACTTCTTATTTGATTCCATGAGTGGATTCCATGTACTCAAATTCTATTGTTGACAAGGCTATGAATGTCCCTCGCTTACTCATCCAGTTGATTGCTCCACCAAACATATTGAAAACACATCCACTGGTCGACCTTCATTGATCCAAATCACCAGCATAGTCAACGTCGACAAATACATGTACGTCTACTTCACTGTCCACTCCAAGTTTCCCTTGGTAGAATATAGCATAATATTGTTTTCCACATAAATTCCTGAATACTCTCTTAACAATTGTCTAATTCTCTTTTCCTGGTGTCAACATGTATTTGATCAATAGTCCCATTGCATGGGAAATTTATGGTCGAGTGAAAACCATTGCATACATTAGACTACCATCAACACTTGCATAGGGAACATGTTCCATGTCCTCTATTTCTTCTTTCATTTTTGGACATTGTTCAACAATTAACCTTACTCCCACAAGAATTGACACCCTTACAGCTTTGCAATCCTGCATTTGAAACACTTCAAAATTGTTTCAATGCACTTCTTCTAATTCAACCAAATATTTCTAACTACCCGATATCTCTTAATATCCATTCCCATAATGAAGTTTGTTGCACCGAATCCTTTATGTCAAACTTGGAGGATATTTGCTTCTTCACCTCCTTTATTGCATCCATTTGGTTTTCGATCAACAACATTTCATTGAAATACAATTCTACATATATGAAATGCACACCTTCTTCCCTGGAATATATACAATGATCAACCTTGCTTCTCACAAATCCAAAACTAAGGATGTACATGTCAAAAGTTTGATACCACATCCTTGGTGATTGCTTTAGACCATAAATGGATATTTTCAACTTGCACACTACCTATTTATTTTCATTTACTAAAAATATTTCATGTTGTTTCATGTATATTTCTTCTTCTATGTCCCCATGTAGGAACACTGTCTTTACAACCATTTTCTATATTTCAAGATCAAATGTTGCAATTAGATACATTAGTACTCTAATGGAATTTAGTTTTTCAACAAGGGAAAAAATATCACCCAAGTCGACTCCTTCAGCTTGGGAATATCCTTTTGCTACTAATCAAGCTTTGAATTTCTTAACTCGACCTCCTACGTTAATATTTTTCTTTAATACCTAGTTGTTACTAATGAGATTTATTCCACTAGGTAACTCAACCAAATCCCACATCTCACTCTTGTGCAAGGATTCCATCTCTTCGACCATGGAATCCTTCTAATGTTTACCCTCTGCCGAGTCAACTGCCTCCCTAACTGAATTGGGTTCCTTGTTAGCGGAAGTTAACACAAATGTGGAATGTAAATCAGATAGAATGTAGATTTTGACTAGTTTTCTTACTCATTTATGCCTCCTTACAACTGGATTCAGCTATTCCACATCTTCATCTAATCCATTCGACTCATTTGAATCATATTCTTCGTTCCTTAGTTCAAACCTCATCTTTTATGGATTTTCCTCTATTTGAACCAATTCAGACTTGAACTTTCCTGCAACTTCTCTGAAGACCGCATATTCACTATACATTGTTCTCCTTGATCCAGGATCCCAAAGATCATATCCTTTCATTCCTTCTTTGTATATAATGAAAATACACTTGAATTCCTTCTTGTCTAGCACAAATTAGCTACTGCGTCGATATTGGTATTTTCGTATTGGGAGAAGGAGTTAGTTGTCGAGGGAAGTGTGTTGCAGAGAGCTATGATGCCACTTAAGGTAGAAATGACATCAACATCAGGAATGAAGAAATTACGTACTAATCCACCAGTAGAACCTATACAGCAAGGAACCCCAGGATCATCTGAGTCAGAGCCAAGTTTGGAAAACTTTCCAAAGGAGTATATACCACCCAAAAAGCTGACAGTGAAGATGGTCAGGTTACAAAAGGAAGAAAAGTATGAGATAGTGGAGCCAAAAATTCCACAAGGTGTAATGATTGAATAATATATGTTAGGCGCAATGGTGAATATGAAGTTTACAGATCAAAACCTATCAAATGAGAAGAAGTTCTTGAAGTTAGCGCTCAAGAAATATCTGAGGTCAGTCATTTTCCTAGAGACATTGTTTATCCTAGTTGAGCCACATGCTTGGGCAAAAAGGTTGGAGAAATAAGAGATTTTGAACTTGTTATAGATCCCGCACTTTGGTAGGAGCACTGAGATCAATGCCTATGTGAAGATGTTGTTAAGATGCATCCATGGAGGATACCTATGGATGGACATAGTCGTGTCCTTAGATACAAAGTTGATTGCATGAATAACAAGGTTTCCAATAGTATGGGAGGACCCATTACCACACTTTATAGATAAGTTGACAATAAATATTTGTCAGAGAGGATGAAAGAGAAATTTGATATGTTTAGAGGAGCACGTGGGCTCAATGTAGCGAGTATCAATGATGAGTGAATCAGTTTTATGATGCAAGTGTTAGATTGCAAATTGTTGAGGAAGTGTCACAAGGATCAAGTGTCGACAACTGCGATAGAAGTAGCGGAGATGTGCGTAGAAGGCGTACAAATGAAATAGGTGACATTCCTATTAAATAATTTTTTGATAGATTACAGAGAGGAAAAGGACAATGGAACATAATTCCACTATGCATGGTTGTTAATATTGATAGCATTAGTGGCTTGGAGGGAGCCGAAAGACACACAGTTTTTGTGTGCTATGAACAAACTATAAGGTACCCGATCTATTATATTAGCAAAAAAGAGAAATAATGTAGATAATAACACTGTAATAGCAACAAAATACGTAAATACTGCAGAGATAACAACAAAACAAAAATTTTATATGGAACCACAACACCAGAATTATACCTTTATCTATAGGAAACAATTTTCACATGCCTCTTTGAGGGGGGAAATTCCAGGAGAGCAAAGCTCTATTACGATAATTCTTCAAGACAAAACTTCTCATACCCTCTCCTCCTATTTATACTAAATCTATCTATCCAAAAGAACAATCTAGAGGAATATCCTTCTAGAAGCAAAAGCTTCTATTAGGTCTTCTTACATTTGAATTGTTATTCCTTATTGATAGGCCTTATTAATATTGGCCTTTATTACATGGAAATACATTATTCTACCTACATGAGGGGTTAGGGAGGTTAGGTCCCTAACATGTCCTCCCCCTTAAAAACAACCTTCTCCTTAATGATTGAGATGAAGAAATTGTTGCAGAATGGTAGTTGGTTCCCAAGTGGCATATGCTGGAGTTGTATCTTTCCACTAGACTAACCCTTCCTTGATGGTGTGCTGATGTAGATGACACTCACACTAGTCGAAAACTTCTTTTGGTTGCAACTAGATGGATCCTTCTTCGTGCAACTTGGGAAGGCTTGTTTGAGTTTGGCACTTAGTTCCAATAACCTTCTTTAAGAAGAAGACATGAAAAATAGGATGGATCTTAGAATGACTGGGAAAATATAACTGATAGGCTACCTATCCCAATTTCTTGAGAATGGTATAAGGACCATAAAATTTGGGCGCCAGTTTCTAACAATGGTCAACCTTGAGTGGCATTTTCTTATAAGGATATAATTGTAGAAACACTTGGTCTCCTTCAACAAATTGATGTTCATATCGACCTTGATATGCTTGTTGCTTCATGCAATTCTGGGCCATGACCAAATTATCTTTGAGGGTGTAGATAATAGCCTCTCGAACTATAAGAATTTGGTCAACCTCCTGAACCTTTGAGACACCTTGAAGGTATGAGAGAACTGAAGGTGGATTTTTTACATATACTTCTTCAAAAGGAGTCACGCAGGTAGTTGTATGGTAAGAAGTGTTGTACCACCATTCAACGAGTGGTAACCATTCATCCCAGTTATTTTTCATTTCAGATGCAAAACACCTCAAATATGTTTCCAAACACTTGTTAACAACTTTAGTTTGACCATCAGTTTGGGGATGATAAGTTGTGATGAGATGTAATTGGGTACCCTGTAGCATGAACAGTTCTTGCCAAAGTGGGACCTCGATAAGAAATAATAGAATGAGGCATGCCATGAAGTTTGAATACCTTATCCATGAAAAGTTGAGCCACAATGGAGGTGGTAAATGGGTGTTGAAGAGCACATAAATGAGCATACCTAGAAAGATGATCAATGAACACCATGATTACTGACTTATTGCTTGATTTAGGTAAGCCCACAATAAAATACATAGAGATATCCCTCCAAATAGAAGGTGGAATTGGAAGTGGTTGTAGTGTTCTAAGAGCTTTGACTGTTTTTCCCTTGGTGCATTGATAAACATCACATGCTTCCAAAAACTTGTGAACGTCCTCTTTCATGCCATCCCAGAAAAAAGAACATTTAACCCAGTCATAGTTTTTGGTAAACCCTAAGTGCCCAACTGTGGGTGTAGCATGAAAATCAGAAAGTACCATGGATTTAAGTTGTGTCTATTTACTTAAATACAAATGACCCTTGCAAAGAATCTCACCATTGTGCCAAGAGTGCCCTAGGGAAACTAGGGAATTGGTCTGCAATTGTTGCATTAGATGAAAAATTTTGGGATCGTGTAGCCATTCCTGGTGAACATCTTGGAGCCAATATGGTACAATGAAGGAGAGGGAAAAAAGGGACCCTTCATCTTCATATTTTCTTGAAAGTGCATCAACAATCACATTTTCTTTTCCTTTCTTGTAAATGATCTCATAATCATATCCAAAGAGCTTAGTCACCCATTTTTGTTGCTCTGGGGAGGAAGGGCGTTGTTCTAGAAAATATTTGAGGCTTTGATGATTTGTCTTAATTTGGAAGTGTTTCCTCAATATATAAGGGCACCAGAGATCCACTGCATGTATAATAGCCAATGTTTCCTTTTCATATATTGATTGGCCCAAATGTCGCTCTGACAGTTTTTTGTTGGTAAAGGCCAAAGGCCGACCATCTTGCACAAGGACTACTCCAATTCCTCTCCCAGAAGAATCACATTCCAGGAAAAAGGTTTCTCTGAAATCAAGAAGGGCTAGGACTAGAGTGGTGCACATGGCCTCCTTCAAGGCTTGAAATGCATGATCAGCTGCGGGAGTCCAAGTGAAGGAATTATTTTTAAGGAGAACAGTGAGAGGTGCCACAATATTTCCATAATTCTTAACAAGCTTGCGATAATAGCCCACTAAACCCATAAATCCATGCAATATTTTGAGAGTCTTTCGGAGAGGGCAATATTGCATAGCTTCAATCTTCTTAGGATCCACACTGACACCATGCTTGCCAACAATATGACCCAAGTACTCGACTTCTGAGGCTCCAAAAGCACATTTAAACGTCGGTGTTGAGAGAGTAGATGTAGAACTCGATCCACATGAGCAAGATGGGATGTCCAGGTTTTACTATAGATGAGGATATCATCAAAGAAAATTAAGACAGATTGACAGAGAAAACAAAGGAAGACATGATTCATGAGGCTTTGGAAACTGGAGGGAGCATTACACAAGCCAAAGTGCATGACAAAAAACTCATAGTGGCCCTCATGAGTTTGAAATGTAGACTTAGGAATGTTTTCCTTGTTCATACATGTTTGGTGGTAGCCATAAATACTAAAGAGGGAGGGAAACCTAAGAGCCAATTGTCTAGAAACCCTAAAATTATATTTAATACAAAGGTTTGATATATTAATGTTAAAATTGAAATTAAATAGTATTAAGGAATAATCTTCATAAATAATAGTATTAATGTGGGTATTTAAGGTTTAATTTAATGTTAGTTTTATTAGTAATCGAGTTATTAATACTCATGGAGATTTAGGTTACTATTAATAGTAATAAAAAATAACGCTAGAGTAATAATAAATTAATAATAATAATAGTTTTAATGTTTAGGGTATAATAATGTTAGCTTTAGTAACATAGTTATTAACTTATTTGTACTTAGTAATAAATAAAAAACCCTATAATAATAATAAGGTTTAGGTTAAATATTTAATAACAATATTATTAGAGTATAAACTATAACGCTAATAATATTAGTATTAATATTTAGGGTTTAGTAATGTTAATAGTATTAGAAATGGAGTTATTAATACTAATACTATTTAATATAAGTGAAACTACAATAATCATAGAAGAGGGTTATTAATACTTTTGGAGATGTACTAATACTAGTGATAGTAACAAAGAATAACCCTAAAGTAACAATGTTAATAAGAATATTATAATTAATGTTTAGGTTATAATAATGGTGGTTTTAGTAAAGGAGTTATTAATCTTTTTTTTTAGTATGTATTGATGTTAATAACAATATTATAATTAATGTTTGGGTTATAATAATGTTGTTTTTACTAAAGGAGTTATTAACTTATTTAGTATGTATTGATATTAATATTAGTAATAAGGAATAAACCTTAGAATAATAATAAAAATAATACTAACGTTTAGGTTAAATATATAATAATAATATGATTAGGGTATAAACTATATCGGTAATAATGTTAATATTTATTTTAGGGTTTAATAATGTTAATATTATTAGTAATGGAGTTATTAATACTAATACTATTTAATATGAGTGAAACTACTATAATCATAAAACTTACGATAGTATTAATATAATTACCTATGATATTATTAAGTTTTAAGAAAAAACCTACTAATAATACTAAAATTGAATCTATACAAGGTGAAAAAGCTAAAGAGAGGAAGGACTAAGTAGAGAAGTGAAGACAACCAACAACCAACAAATAACAAAAATAAAAAGGAAAAAGAAATATGGGTAACCAGAACACACCTGAAGCTTCTTACCTATTCCTTCTGTCATAGATCAAAGGGATCCAACTCTCACTGATTTCAAGGCCATTTTATTTGTTCAGGTTTCTAGGATGCTTGATGATTTCAATCACTTCCCTAATTTGATGTTTAAAGAGGTGATATTCCTTTGCTAGAATTTTGGTGTCTTGTAAGTGCACATGGTGTTTTGATGTAAGAGAGTTCTCAAATAATGCTAAGGTGTGAGTACATTCATTCTTGATGTCAGATCCTTGCTCTTTAATCCTAATTTGAAAGGAGCAACCAATTTCTTCGATGTAGCATTTTCCACATGAAAACTCTACTTTGTATACTCCTTTACAGTTGTGATGGTCAAGCTTGTATTTAACAGATCTCATTTTTTGTTTGTTGGTTTGTGGTGGTTTGAAAGAGGTCACGATCTCTTTCTTTCTCAAGACTTTTTCAATCCTATCATTTATGTTTCCTTGGATATAAGGAAGGTAAGAAGTCATACCATGGGTTTGGTTGTTCAGGGAATGAGGTCCATTACTTGCTCTTTCCAGGGATTTCCTTATTACATTCTTAATGTCTTTGTCCTTGTAACCTATTCTCTTGAAGACTTTGGAGAGAGGATATTTCTAATGTTCTAGCTTTTTTTCATTGAATATTCTTATGGTCCTTATGGACAGAGTGTTAAGAACCCATAGCCTCTAGGGATGATGATGGGAGCTTTCATTAAGATAGTTTTTTGTGTGGGTCGTTTTTCTATAGACATCATGTTGAAGGTTCCTATATTATTTTCTA
>JZKD02S1657933.1:10676-23468 GCA_000966675.3 Picea glauca
ATTGTAAGTTGGTTCATATTGAAGTTAATGAAAAATATACTTTTCCCGTCTCGAATACATGAGTCTCATCTATGTTATTCGATTCATGCTTTATCTCTAACCCCCTAGTAGATCAGTAGCATGCATGCATAGTATTGTCTTGAATTGCAGGAAGCTTTGTGGAAGGAGCAACAGCAAGGAGATAACAACTCAACAGAGGATCTACTTCAACCGTCGAAAAAAGGTTGGTTAATTCTTCCTGTGTTTGCCTGAGAAAAGGGATTGAGATTTTGGGTAGAAGGTTAAAAGTTAAATCTTAAGGGTCATGATCTGTGTATAAGTTTAGAGCCCTAGCTTATTAGTCCGTAGGGTAGAATACCGCACAACACAAAGCTGTTAAACGATCTTAGTTTAGTACTACCCTGAGAGATCGCGCGCTGAGTTGGTACATGAAGTTCGTCTAAGGGGTTGTCCAGTAGAAACCTCTGAACGAGATTAAGACTCCGTTGATTTCTGAATTCAAGAAACCCAAGTCATAATCGCAGTGCATCACAGAGCTGAAAGAAATCAAGAATAAAGTAGTTGAATCTGTTTGGGAGTTTGATCAGAGGTTTAAGACCTTGACAGGTCATTTGAATTTTCAGATCCTAGAGGAGAAGAACAAGGAATGGTTCATTGTTGCCCTCCTACCACACATCAGAGTCCCTCTGATGCAGCAGAAGATTTATTCGTAGGATGAGGTGTTGGAGATCACCATGAAACTTGAATCGAACCCTATGTCAGAATCCAACTTAGGTATGAGTCAAATCTTGAGTCAACTAACTAGCTTATCACTGCAGGTCAAAGATATGACAAAATATAAGTGAAAAGATAAGAGAGAAGACATCCAGTGCATTATATGAAAATAAAAAGGCCATGACAAGGAGCATTGTCCCTTGTTTCATGAATATTTGGATTCTGGAGCTCCGAGCCCTTTGAAGCAAGTTACTCTACCTTGTTGTGAGGTATGCATAAATAGACATCACCCTGGAGAATGCTATTACATGAAAAAGTATCTTCAGACACCTACAGACCTCTACTACACATTCTGTAGGTTTGTGGATCATGATGAGAAGGATTGTAGAGCTTATGACCTCTTACATGAAAGATCAAGGGATATATACAAAATTCAAGGCGAAGTACAACAAGAAGGGAACCCTGCACAGTATAATTCACCTGGAAGAGGAAACTTCAACCCTCATGGTGGATTCAGAGGAAGAGGACGAGGAGGAGGCATGGGTCGAGGTAGAGGTCAGATCATTTGTTATAATTGCGCACATCTAGGTTATTTGGCAAGGGACTGTCATAACCCTTGTACCACTTGAAGTTACTACAATTCATTTGAACATGTCATAGAAGATTGTCCTACGTTGTTAGCCAAACTTCAAGAAAGATGAGGAGGAAACCAACAAGTACAACTAATCATAGCAGAACCTCATGAAGAAGATCCTAGATTCACTGTTATCACTAGAGGAGGCACTACTATAGGAGAAGACAAGGTGGCTCCAGGGAATATTACAGAACAATAAGGAGTACGAGAATCTGTGGAGAAGACACAAGAGTTTGATCCAAAGAGAGAGAAGCAGGCATTTGAAGAGGCAAGAAAAGATCTTAGAAGAGATCAGGCTTCTTCATCAAAGGCACAACTAGAAGTGAGATAATGTGGAATTGTTATAACCTTAATTTGCACCATACATGATTACCTGGCATCATGCCATCTCAGATCCCTTCTTTGCCAAAGAATTGCTGAAAAACTCTTAAAAAAACCTCTTTTACAAGGGCCCATGTGCCCTACTCCATTACTACATGCGTGTACACGCTAGCTAAGCTAAAACAACCTGCGTGGAGCGAAAAAACAACGAAAAAAGGAAAGTTGCTGACAAAACACACAACTTTGGGTAAGTTAACTGAAACTCTCGGTCATGCATGGCTGAGGGTTCGTCCAAATACGTAGCTTCTTCTAGCCTATAAAAGAAGGGTTAGGGGTCCCATTTGGAAGAGGAGAAATAAAGTAAAGAAACTCTACCCAATTGCATATTCCCATTGTCCCAACCCTTTAGCCATCCTTGTGCAAGAAGAGATACAAAGCGAAGAAGTTGGAGGACATTTGAAGAGGAGCCTAGGATCAGGATTCGTGGAGCAGTGGCCTGTCTTGAAATTGTAAGTTGATTCATTAAAGTTAATAATAAAGAAATTCTTTTCCCATCCCACTATATGAGTTCTTCATAGTTCAGTAAATATATGTTTGAATCTCTAACCCATTAGTCTATAGGTAAAATGCATGTCTAGTTTGTTTCTTGTTTTGTACGCGGGTCAATATTGAGAGGATAGCTGCCAACAAGCGATCAAGCATGAAGGGGGATCAACATCAAACATCCAGAACAAGGTATGTTGATCTAGCCATGTATTTTCTAAAAAGGAATGGGGTTTAAGTCTGGGGACGAAGGTAGAAAGTAGATTTATTTCGGTCATATCTGCATGCATAAGATAACCCTATTTGCTAGTCTGTAAGGGGATTTCCCTCATAGCAGGAATTCCCCTAGCCCTTGATCAATCTGCTTTTCCTAGAGAAGGAAAAGAGGTAAGTAGACTCATGGAATGCTTATGCACTTGTATTAATTTGATAAAGGATGAGAGCGTTGTACAAGAGATAAAAAACTTGATTAGATAATATGAGCTAGGAAAGGTAGATCCTCTACTCAATAAAGCAGTACATCAAATATCCAAAAAGAGAAGGACAAATAAGGAACTACACCTTAATGCTCAAATTGGAGAATATGATATAGATTATGTGGCCCTTGAATAGGATCACAGGTCAATGTTATGACGAAGCATACTTGGGAACTGATGGGAAAACCTAAGTTGATCTATTCTCCCATCAGGCTTAGGATGGCCAATCAGAAAGCTGTGAGCCCCTTTGGAATACTGGAACATGTCCCCATGGACATTGATGGGGTTAGAACATTTGTGGACTTTGAGGTGATTGAGATAGTCAATGATAGCTGTCCTTATCCCGCACTGTCAGGAATTGATTGGGATTTCAACAATTCTACTGTTGTTGACTTGAAGAAAAGAAGAATGATGTTTGAAGGTGATGGCCTTAGGGTCATCGCACCTTTGGACCCCAATGAAGGTCCCAGATACATAGAGACCATTAGAGAAGAAGACCACACATATATGTTGGAGAATATATACAAATTGATAACATGACAACATGATTACATTAATCCTACAACATATGGGAATTTAAGATGGCAATGTGACAACACATGTTCATCAGACTCAGAAGAAGCACTGGAGAACTGGAAAAATAAAATGTACCAAGTATCTACATGAAGATGTTCTAGACTGACCAGAGAAGTTCGCTGGATCGACACAACAATAAGTAATTTACCCACATTTGATGGTTTGAATCACTTAGAAACTTTCTTATTGGAATTTGAAGAAACTGTACCAATACAAAAGAGACTATTGGCACTGGAGGAGGATTTGAAAGCTACTCCAAAAATATGGTGGGGAACACATAAAAGGAACATTGTGAACTAGAGACAATGTCGCACTTTGATGACATGACGATTTTTAGAACAAGTTGAAGGATGTGAAGTTAGGTACATAGGTCAAAGTTGTTCGAATGACCATGTGTGAGGTTGTGAGGAGGCCTAGAGATACATTCCTCAATAAGAGTGGGTGCATAAATTCATCAATACTCTAGACACAATGCCTATAACCTGGTACCTTGAAGAGGAACTGTGCCTCACCACTGTAGACTGGCAAGGTATGACTCAGAATTTTGTAGCTACATTTTTATTTGAAAGTTAGCACCCTCTGGTAGATCAAGCTTTACAGGTTATAAGACAAAAAGTATTTGAGGAAGCACCTAGCCTCCCTGTGGAGCAAGAAGAGAATGAATGGACTGCACCTCTTCATAAATTGCAGGGATGTTACAATATCAATTACGATGAAGACAATGATCCTAGGAATGTGAACATCACATAAACGGAAGGACATCGATACATAGAAGGACCAGGAATCGAACTGCCTTTTATTGGACAACCAATCAAAATCAAGAAAGTTAATATCATGACAGAGAAAGCACCTAAGCTTGCTAATGTTGGAGATTACTAGAATGATTCCATAATTGATAAGATCACATAATTGTTGCATGAATGTTAGGACTTGTTTCCAACCAAGTTCACTGATATGAAGGGCATTAAAGGGCCCATGGGAGAGATGAAGATCCTCTTGAAACTAGATGCAAGTCCAGTTAAACAAAGACCTTACAGATTGAACCCTAAATATAAGGAGAAAGTGAATATTGAACTAGACAAAATGTTGGAAGCAGGAATCATAGAACCTGTTGAAGAATCAAAGTGGATTAGCCCTATTGTGGTTCAGGATTAGAAAATAGGAGTTATCAAAATTTGTGTAGATCTCAGGAAGTTGAATGATGCATGTCTACATGATCCATTCCCTACACCATTTACTGATGAAGTGTTAGATAATGTGGGAGGACATGAAGTCTACTCCTTCACTGATGGATTCAAAGGATACCATCAGATCAGGATTGCCACAAAATATCGCCATAAGACCATGTTTGCAATAGAATGGGGATTCTACCAATACAAAGTGATGCCTTTTGGATTGAAGAATTCACCAACCATCTTTTCTAGGGTGGTGGTCGAAGCATTCAAGGAGTTTTTACATAAATTTCTGGAAGCATATTTTGATGATTGGACTGTTTTTAGCTTATTGAAAAACCATATTGAATGCTTAAGACTAATGTTGGATAAGTGCAGGCAATGCCATATTTCCCTGAACCTGAAGAAATGCATATTCTTTTCTCCCTTTGGAGTGTTGTTGGTCCATATTGTGTGTAAGGAGGGGTTACTGGTAGATCCATCTAAGATTGCCATTATTGTCGATTTACCCCCTCCTACTTTAGTGAAATAGTTGCGCACTATGTTGGGACATACTGGATACTTTAATAAGTTCATTAAGGGATATGCACAGATTACAACACCTGTGAAAAATCTACAGAAGAAAGATTGTCAGTTTCAATGGACAAAAGAATGTCAACAGAGCTTCGACTCAGTAAAAGAGAAAATGGTTACTGCGCCTATTCTGGTTTTCCCAGATTGGAGAAAGAAATTTCATGTACATGTCGATGCATCTTATATTTCATTAGGAGCAGTGTTAGAACAACCAGGAGTAGGAGATATTGACCACCCGTTAGCCTTTTCTAGCATGAAGCTCTCAACAACTGAGATAAATTACACCACCATCGAGAGAGAAGGTTTAGCCATGGTGTATGCGCTGCAGAAGTTTCATCACTACTTGTTAGGTAGACACTTTAAGATGTTCACTGATCACTCCACACTGAAATACCTAGTCAACAAGCTAGTGTTGGGGGGAAGGATATGTAGATGGATTATGTTATTTCAGGAATATGATTTTTAAATTATGGTAAAGCCAGGAAGGATGAACAAGGGACCTGACCACTTGTCTAGGTTGGAACATGGAGAGGAACATACTAGTTTGGAGGATACACTACTGAATGCACAGTTGCTAGCTATTAGAAATTTTGATGATCACTTCACCAATATAGTTCAGTTCCTATCAACATGAATCGCACCTCGCGAATACAAAGTCATTCGAAACAAACAATTGGTAGTGAGCGCTGCAGATTTTTCACTTATAACTGGACAATTATATAAGATGGGACCTGATGAGATCCTCAAAAGATGTGTTATGGAGGTAGAACGACCACTGATTTTAACATAAGCTCATGAAGGCATCGTAGGAGGACACTACCCAGAAAAATCAACAATGCAGAAGGTTCTTAGAGCTGGCCTTTGGTGGCCCACTTTACACAGAGATGCTAAAGAATACTACATAGCAAGCGATGTATGCCAACGAGTTGGGAAACCATCCAGAAGAGATAATATGCCTTTAGCACCCCAGCTAACCTTACAATCATTTGAGAAATGGGCCATTGAATTCATGGGACCTATAAACCCACCAGGGAAGTGCACAGGAGCTAGATACTTCATCACTGCGATAGAGTATTTGACCAGATGGGTAGAAGCAAGAGTAGTTAAGGACTATAGTTCAAGTACAGCTACGAGTTTCATATTTGATGATATCATAACTAGGTTTGGATGCCAAAAGATCCTCATGAGTGATCAAGGTACACATTTTATTAATAAGACTATTGAAGCCTTGACTTAGGAATTTAAAGTTCACCACCAGAAGAGCACTCCTTACCAGCCACAAGCGAATGGGATGGTTGAAGCTTTCAACAAGATCTTGGAGACAACATTGACGAAGATTTGTAGTGTAAACAAAGATGAATGGGATTTGAGAGTACCAATAGTATTATGGGCCTATAAAACTACTTGTAAGAAGCTGACAATGAAAACCCCCTTTAAGTTGGTCTATGGCCTAGAAGCAGTTGTACCCATGGAATATTTAGTTCCTAGATTAAGAATTGTAGCCTTTACAGATATGGATGACACTGGCGTTGTGCAAGAGAGCCTGATACAACTAGTTGAACTAGAAGAAGACATATTTATTGCAGGATTCCATCAACAAGTTCAGAAGGAACGAGAAAAGGCCTACCATGAAAGGCATATCAAGAAGAAATCATTTAAGCAAGGAGATCTGGTATTGGTATACAATAGAAAGTTCATGAAGCATCCAGGGAAGTTCAGAACACATTGGCTGGGGCCATATGAGGTTGTCTATGTTACATAAGGAGGAGCTACGTAGCTGAAGACTTTGAATGGGGAGTGGAAGGAATGTTTGGTGAATGGGATCCGCTTGAAATTGTACTATGACAACCAGCTACCTCACAACTCCTGGTAAAAATAAAAGGAGAAGGGTCTAGGTACCAAGTGCAATTGAGACTGGGTACTAGACACAAGAAAGATAGTCTGCACATAGGGTGGAGGAACAAAGCAGGAAGCACAGACTGCACTGCACAGTCTGAAGTAGAGATACAATAGAAGATTTAGATCAGAGTGCCTCGGGACGAGTCACAGGTGAGCATTGGGGGCTTGTTGTCCCTTGGTTATGAAAGAAAGCAAATACTACAGAAGAAAAGGTGAAACACGAACTGTGCAAAAGGAAGGTTGAGTGAGATAAGGTCGAAGTGGTTAAAGAAGTAGAAAAGATGGAGCGAATTATGAGAAAGAAAGTCGTTGGACAAGGAGATCGAGGAAGATAGATCATGAAGGAATATGAATCGTGGACAACTCAACAAGTGGAAAAATCCACCTGTAGATGTTTTAGAGAACCTCATGGGAAGGAAGGAAAGACAGGTTGGTGAAGCCCTGAAAATGTGGGTCAAGTTGACCTAGGGCTTTAGACACCTAGGGTTTTGGTATCTAGGGTTTTGACACCTAGGCTTTGGCCTAAGGTTGTCGGTAAGATATTTTAATGTATAAATAAAGGTCAAGAGGAACTGATATGGGTTCAGGTATGTGATGATGAGTGTTTTTTGTTATTACTGAGAGAGAAGGATTGTTTGGAGAGAGAAGTCTCTATTGTAAGATCTTTAGATGGGTGCAAAGATCAACCCTGCAACTGGGTGTGCAGGGAAGGGAGATAAAGAAAAGAGAGAAGGAGAGATATTTGCAAGCTAAGAGCACAGATAGAACTGTAAGATTTCATTTTATATATTATAAATCATAGTTCTGTGGACATAGCCCTAGGGAGAGGGTGAACCACATATATCATGTTGTTGTGTGTGATTGATGTCGTGTTCTTTACTCTGTTACTCTAATGATGCATTAGTATGTTAGATCTAATATATAACTGTGCAAAGTAGGTGTATGCTTGGAAATAATAATCTGATATCCGTGTGTGGTTGCCTTGATTCCACTTGCATTTCCTCTGGTTGTAGACACTTGCGTCCTGCAATCCCCTATTGCTACTTCGAGTAAGATTACATCTGCTTTGTAGGTGTTGCTGAAAGGGCCAATAGTTAGGTCTTGTTGGTACGCTATGAGAGATGAACCCTGGGTCTGACCTTGTGCCAAGATCTTCAACTGGCTTTCGGAGCCGATAAATGGGCTCTATCATAAGAATTATTATGCTTAAGCATTCACACTTAGGAGTTCCTCTTGTAATTATTGTACATTGTTGTATTTAATGGTAGTGTAGATCTCTTTTGTGTTAGTGGTGCTTATGGTTCTTCCACTTGGTTCGAATATGTCACAAGATTCTTAAGTGTTTGTAGGGTTCGTTGATGGCGCTAACCATCACACTTGGAACCTTAATTTCCCCGCTTGGGTGATTTATTCTCCCACAAGCTAATTGATCACTTCTAGAAATACTACCTACCACTGGTAGAGTTTTCTTATAACAATTACTATCAAGAGTCATTGAAGATGAGCCCTTTTGAGGCACTCTATGGTAGACAATGCAATATTCCAAACAGGTGGAATAACCCAATAGACATAATTACACTCAGACCAGATATGCTAAAAGAATTGTAACAACAAGTAGTTCAAATAAAACATAATATGAAAATAGCCCAGGATAGATAAAAATGCTACACAGATAGAAAAATGAATCCTAGAGAGTTCAAAGTAGGGGATCATGTGTATTTTTGAGTTAGGCCCATAAAAATTTCCTTATGAATGGGATCTTGTTCCAAGTTGGCACCTCAATATTTTGGACCCTTTGAAATTTTGGATAGAGTGGTACCTGTAGCATATATACTATCACTTCCTCCCACAGTCAAGACACATAATGTTTTCTATGTTTCATTACTGAAGAAATATGTACATGATTCTAATCATATAATTGATTGTTCTATGATTCGGGTGGAAACAGAGGGAGAATTTCTGCCAGATCCACAATGCATAATAGATAGGAAAGAAATCCCACTCAAGAACATAACCATTGCACAGGTCAAGGTGTAGTGGAAACACTTTGGTCCAGATGAAGCTACACATGAAATTGAGGATGCCATNTCAAGGAGTTTTTACATAAATTTCTGGAAGCATATTTTGATGATTGGACTGTTTTTAGCTTATTGAAAAACCATATTGAATGCTTAAGACTAATGTTGGATAAGTGCAGGCAATGCCATATTTCCCTGAACCTGAAGAAATGCATATTCTTTTCTCCCTTTGGAGTGTTGTTGGTCCATATTGTGTGTAAGGAGGGGTTACTGGTAGATCCATCTAAGATTGCCATTATTGTCGATTTACCCCCTCCTACTTTAGTGAAATAGTTGCGCACTATGTTGGGACATACTGGATACTTTAATAAGTTCATTAAGGGATATGCACAGATTACAACACCTGTGAAAAATCTACAGAAGAAAGATTGTCAGTTTCAATGGACAAAAGAATGTCAACAGAGCTTCGACTCAGTAAAAGAGAAAATGGTTACTGCGCCTATTCTGGTTTTCCCAGATTGGAGAAAGAAATTTCATGTACATGTCGATGCATCTTATATTTCATTAGGAGCAGTGTTAGAACAACCAGGAGTAGGAGATATTGACCACCCGTTAGCCTTTTCTAGCATGAAGCTCTCAACAACTGAGATAAATTACACCACCATCGAGAGAGAAGGTTTAGCCATGGTGTATGCGCTGCAGAAGTTTCATCACTACTTGTTAGGTAGACACTTTAAGATGTTCACTGATCACTCCACACTGAAATACCTAGTCAACAAGCTAGTGTTGGGGGGAAGGATATGTAGATGGATTATGTTATTTCAGGAATATGATTTTTAAATTATGGTAAAGCCAGGAAGGATGAACAAGGGACCTGACCACTTGTCTAGGTTGGAACATGGAGAGGAACATACTAGTTTGGAGGATACACTACTGAATGCACAGTTGCTAGCTATTAGAAATTTTGATGATCACTTCACCAATATAGTGTAGTTCCTATCAACATGAATCGCACCTCGCGAATACAAAGTCATTCGAAACAAACAATTGGTAGTGCGCGCTGCAGATTTTTCACTTATAACTGGACAATTATATAAGATGGGACCTGATGAGATCCTCAAAAGATGTTTTATGGAGGTAGAACGACCACTGATTTTAATAGAAGCTCATGAAGGCATCGTAGGAGGACACTACGCAGGAAAATCAACAATGCATAAGGTTCTTAGAGCTGGCCTCTGGTGGCCCACTTTACACAGAGATGATAAAGAATACTACATAGCAAGCGATGTATGCCAACGAGTTGGGAAACCATCTAGAAGAGATAATATTCCTTTAGCACCCCAGCTAACCTTACAATCATTTGAGAAATGGGCCATTGAATTCATGGGACCTATAAACCCACCAGGGAAGTGAACAGGAGCCAGATACATCATCACTGCAATAGAGTATTTGACCAGATGGGTAGAAGCAAGAGCAGTTAAGGACTATAGTGCAAATACAGCTACGCGTTTCATATTTGATGATATCATAACTAGGTTTGGATGCCAAAAGATCCTCATGAGTGATCAAGGTACACATTTTATTAATAAGACTATTGAAGCCTTGACTTAGGAATTTGAAGTTCACCACCAGAAGAGCACTCCTTACCAGCCACAAGCGAATGGGATGGTTGAAGCTTTCAACAAGATCTTGGAGACAACACTGACGAAGATTTGTAGTGTAAACAAAGATGACTAGGATTTGAGAGTACCAATAGTATTATGGGCCTATAGAACTACTTGTAAGAAGCTGACAATGAAAACCCCCTTTAAGTTGGTCTATGGCCTAGAAGCAGTTGTACCCATGGAATATTTAGTTCCTAGCTTAAGAATTGTAGCCTTTACAGATATGGATGACACTGGAGTTGTGCAAGAGAGGCTGATATAGCTGGTTGAACTAGAAGAAGACAGATTTATTGAAGGATTCCATCAACAAGTTCAGAAGGAATGAGAAAAGGCCTACCATGACAGTCATATCAAGAAGAAATCATTTAAGCAAGGATATCTGGTATTGGTATACAATAGAAAGTTCATGAAGCATCCAGGGAAGTTCATAACACATTGGCTGGGGCCATATGAGGTTGTCTATGTTACAGAAGGAGGAGCTACGTAGCTAAACACTTTGAATGGGGAGTGGAAGGAATGTTTGGTGAATGGGATCCGCTTGAAATTGTACTATGACAATCAGCTGCCTCACAACTCTCGGTAAAAATAAAAGGAGAAGGGTCTAGGTACCAGGTGCAATTGAGACTGGGTACCAGACACAAGAAAGATAGTCTGCCAATAGGGTGGAGGAACAAAGCAGGAAGCACAGACTGCACTGCACAGTCTGAAGTAGAGATACAATAGAGGATTTAGATCAGAGTGCCTCAGGACGAGTCACAGGTGAGCATTGGGGGCTTGTTGTCCCTTGGTTATGAAAGAAAGAAAATACTATAGAAGAAAAGGTGAAACACGAACTGTGCAAAAGGAAGGTTGAGTGAGATAAGGTTGAAGTGGTTAAAGAAGTAGAAAAGATGGAGCAAATTATGAGAAAGAAAGTCGTTGGACAAGGAGATCGAGGAAGATAGATCATGAAGGAATATGAATCGTGGACAACTTAGCAAGTGGAAAAATCCACCTGTAGATGTTTTGGAGAACCTCGTGGAAAGGAAGGAAAGACAGGTTGGCGAAGCCCTGAAAATGTGGGTCAAGTTGACCTAGGGATTTAGACACCTAGGGTTTTGGTATCTAGGGTTTTGACTCCCAGGCTTCGGCCTAAGGTTGTCAGTAAGATATTTTAATGTATAAATAAAGGTCAAGAGGACCTGATATGGGTTTAGGTATGTGATGATGAGTGATTTTTGTTATTACTGAGAGAGAAGGATTGTTTGGAGAGAGAAGTCTCTGTTGTAAGATCTTTAGCTGGGTGCAAAGATCAACCCTGCAACTTGGTGTGTAGGGAAGGGAGATAAAGAAAAGAGAGAAGGAGAGAGATTTGCAAGCTAAGAGCACAGATAGAACTGTAATATTTCATTTTATATATTATAAAGCATAGTTCTGTGGACATAGCCCTAGGGAGAGGGTGAACCACATATATCCTGTTGTTGTGTGTGATTGATGTTGTGTTATTTACTCTGTTACTCTAATGATGCATTAGTATGTTAGATCTGATATATAACTGTGCAAAGTAGGTGTATGCTTGGAAATAATAATCTGATCTTCGTGTGTGGTTTCCTTGATTCCACTTGCATTTCCTCTGGTTGTAGACACTTGCGTCCTACAATCCCCTATTGCTACTTCAAGTAAGACTACATCTGCTTTGTAGGTGTTGCTGAAAGGGCCAATAGTTAGGTCTTGTTGGTACGCTATGAGAGCTAAACCCTGGGTCTGCCCCTATGCCAAGATCTTCAACTGGATTTCGGAGCTGATAAATGGGCTCTATCGTAAGAATTATTATGCTTAAGCATTCACACTTAGGAGTTCCTCTTGTAATTATTGTACATTGTTGTATTTAATGGTAGTGTAGATCTCTTTTGTGTTAGTGGTGCTTATGGTTCTTCCACTTGGTTGGAATATGTCACAAGATTCTTAAGTGTTTGTAGGGTTCATTGATGGCGCTAACCATCACACTTGGAACCTTAATTTCTGTTAAGCCCTAATATTGGCTCATTACCACTTAATTGGGGCATATTAGATTAGTAATGTTATTTTATTTATGTTGGCTTTAGGCAATTAGTTGTAATTTAGATTAGTAATGTTATTTATGTCGGCTTTAGGCCATTAAACCTCCTAGTCTCCTATATATACCAAGGAGACATTTTCATTTTGAATCATCTTGGACTTGAA